>JBBPJQ010001259.1:0-11861 GCA_038088795.1 Boletus rex-veris
CTGTCCATCCAAATCATCCTCCTTTGGATGGACAGCTGGCTGCATTGGGCTGCCAGCAGGTTCCACTTGGGTCTTCGGTCAGGATGGCATCGGAGGATGTCATGGAACTCATTGACAAAGACTCTCTTGATCTTCTTCCCTAGCGGTTGAGCCAGAAGACTGAGCAAGGAGAGGAGTCAGTCGGTTGAGTTATGGGGCAGGGCAGCAAAGGGGTGGAACTACGTGCCTTTGGAAGGCCTCCATCCCTACGTGCTCCACCTGCAAGAAAAGATTTTGCACCCTGTCACCTACCTCCTTTGACCATCTGTAGTTGTGGCAACGAACGCCGGCCTTCACGCAATGGTGGTACTGCTCCTCCATCAGCACCCTGAACGGACAGATCACGACCGAGATCCCATCCAGCCCAAGGAGTGGAGGGATCGTCCACAGCAGGCTCTTCCCTCCCCCGGTCTTCATCAGGACCACCATGTCTCTTGTGTCCTCATTCATGATCGCCATCAACACATCCATCTGTTCCCTGCTCTTTTCCCGGGCCTGCAAGTTTCCAAACACACTCCTGATCGCACCCCGAATCAACTCCTCTTGCTCCCCAACGGTCGTGCCTGGTGTGGCAGAGGCAACAATGGAGTTTCCCGAGCAACTGGGAGAGCTGGTGTAACGCACAGCATAGTGTTGACGAGCTGTGATACGATACGGGTTGAAGAGCATAGCGTCGGTGAGAAGTAGTATGACAAATGAGTAGGAACAAAGTCTATCTTCGAGACGATGCGAAGACTCGACGGTCTCTCTATCCTGGAACAACGCAGGACTTGAGGTCACTAGGAACTAACACTGATATTGCGTAGAACTAGCTTAGGGAAATACAGGCGAGAAGTACGAGACTATATATACGGTAGGCCCCTGGTCCGTGTGAGAGGTGGAATAGGAAATAAGGAAGCAGAAGCCCAAAGAGATTCCATTCCACAATGCAGAGATACAGTCCCACAGCGGATCGAGATCTGATGCGCAGCATCATTGGAAATACTATCTCAGCCATCAGAGAAGTCTGAAGGAAAGTGATGGCCGACGGAAGAGCGAAAGGAATCTAAATATAGTATGGGGATCAGGAGAGCCATGTGAGCCAAAGGGGAAAGAGATCAAGGAACGAGATCTAACTAGCTGGAGGACAACTCCAGTACAAATACAACTCCTTAGAGTGAGTGAGACACAAGACGAGCAAACAATAAGTGAAAAAAAAATGTAGCTCCCTTGTTAAACCATAACAGCTGGCATCTTCAACCCTCCGAAAACGCTTTGCTGGCATCTCTGACCTCTCACCTTCCTGGTCTGACTCTACTGGCACAGGGTGTTGAAAGGACACGTACTTACGGTCACATGACCTATATTAAGTAATCACTTTGTACTCGTATATAAGACTCTGCTGAGTCTGAATATGAATAATCTCTCTTGACAGTCAACCGCTATCATCTCTGAGAACCCCCCACTCCAAAGGTAAGTCCTCTAGAGAGGATTCCTTGTACCCTGTGTGGCAACACCAGGTACACACTATTGCAACAGGTTATGAGCCCCGAAGCTCTACATTCAGGACAGATTGTTAGTCCCCCTGAACGGTATCTTCTCATGGGTGAATACCTTTGGACATCAGCTGTCCTGAGCGGAAACACCGGACACTCTCGACGCGGCAACGCTCGAGAGTAACAGCCATCAGACTCTGGATGTAGGGGGTTGCTATGACCCTACATTCTGGAAACTCTGACATTGTTCAGTGCCGTGAATGTTTTACTTGCTCCCTTTATTGGTTCATACTGACATGTCACCTTTCCAGATCCTACTTACAAATGTCTTCCTCCACCCTCGCCACCATTCCTAAGATGAACGGAACCAACTACAAGCGTTGGGCACAGAATATGGAGTCCTACATCCACGCATCTGGCACCTGGCAAAGGGCAATGCACAAGGCCCGCCCCGCCGACACCGAGCCAGAGGCTCAGGAGAAGTGGGACGAGAACGACGACAGGGCCCTTGGGTCCATCTGTCTCCGCCTTGAACCACAAATCGCCTTGCTCCACGCCACTCAGTCTACGGCCCTCAATCTCTGGACCGCCTTAAAGGCCCAGTATACCAAGGCCTCCATGGCCTCTGCCTACACCGAGTGGAAGAATATGATGGGGATCACTTTCCCCAACAACAATCATCCCAGCCCGATTTTTTCCAAACTCAACGCCAGCTTCACCGCCCTCGAGGAGCTCCAGCACAAGGTGCTGGACAACCTCAAGGCTCTGATAACAGTAGCAAAGCTACCCAAGTACACAGAAACGCTCCATCAGACCCTCAGCGCCGGGATTAACCTCTCACCCACCACTGCTTCTCCCAACAAGGTCCTATCCATGGCCAACCTGGAGACCACTCTCACCGCTGCCTGGCAGCACTACCTCACCCGCCGCCCACCGCCTCATGCGCAGGCAAACAAGGTTTCAAACGTCTGTCGCCAACAAGGCGACCCCTTGTTTCAGAAACAACAGGAGTCCTCTTCCTCCTCCAAACTGAAAGATGAGGAGAAGGGAAAGGGGAAGAAGCGTCATCAGGGCAAACGCTCTGAAGAAGGTGAGAAGAAGCAGAAGGATTGTGCAGCTAAGGCCACCAAGTCATCCTCCGCCTCGTTCGCTTTTGCAAACTTCATTCAGGAGCCCGCTGTGCTCAGCCCGGCCTCCACCACCTTCACTGCGCCCATCTCCAACCCCCGTGCCCTCGCCCACACCACCAGTGTGCCCTATTATGGGCCCCCTGCCTTCCCTCAGGTCCTCCAGACCATCGACCTCACCTGCTGGATTGGGGCCACCCCCACTCCTCAAACTGTCCGCAACCTCGAGCCGGTTGCAACCCGCCATGGCCAAGGCCACCAGCGCGTTCACTCCGCCTTTGCAGAAGTTGGCACCTTTGGCAAACCCGCCTCGGTCTCCCTCCTTGAAAGGATGGAAGAGACCCCTCATATCGTTGTTCTCAATGACAGCGATGACGAGATGGACGAGCTGGACGAGGAGGATGAGGACATGGTGTCCCTCAACATCATGGAGCACGACGAATACCTGGAGCGCTTCTGGGACGAGACAATCCTTTGGTCAGTCCTGCTCTTTCTTTGTTCCTCTTTCACAGACACTGATGCGCGGAATTTTTTCGCCACAGATATTATGTAGTTATAACGCATGTATGTCTGCAGTAGATAATAAATCTACTACTCCCACTCCCTTCTCCATGTGTGATCGCTGTAAAAAGCAACCAACAAAGGGTAAAGGAAAAGAAAGAGAACACCATCACGACCATCTCCCACCACCTGATATGTGGCTTCTCGATTCAGGAGCATCGTCTCATTACATGAATGATCTAAATGATCTAGTAGAGTATACAGAGTTTTTACTCCCCACCTACTCACAAATGGCAAATGGCTGCACAGAGATCCTCAGTAAAGGAACCGCCATCATACGCTTCCAAGGTAGACTTGTGCGGTTATCGCCAGTCATTTATATGCCAACATGTCAAGTAAAGCTCATTTCAATGGGTACCTTATTTACCAACACCTGCATGACACTTGAGACCACCCCTGGTCACATCAATATTTTTGACAAGTGTACCAAGCAAATAGTACTGAGTTTCCACTCCCATGGCGACACCATGTACTGGATCTGTGCCTCAACCATTCGTCCACACGCCGACTTATTGTCCATAACGTCTGTGGACTACGAACTTCTCCACTGCTGATTAGGCCACCCCTTGCACAATGTGCTCCACGCTGCAAAGAAGCACATAAAGGACTTCCCGGACGTCAAAATTCCATCCACCAACCCCATATGCTCCGGCTGTGAGCTTGGTAAACAGTCCAACCGTACTTTCCCTCATAGTGAGAAGCACGCAAGCGCTCCCTTTGAATTAATTCATTCTGATTTAAAATCGTTTGAAATCAAATCGTACCATAAGTACAAGTACGCCGTCATCTTTTATGATGACTTTACATCCATGGCTTGGCTGGTCCTTATTAAAACAAAGGATCAAACACTTAAAGCGACCAAGCAGTTCCACGCCTATGTGTGAACTCAGTTCAATGCTGTGATAAAACACTGGCGCTCTGATGCAGGGGGAGAGTATACCTCCAAAGCATTCACTGAGTATATGTGCGATAATGGCATAAACATCCAACAATCCGCCTCCTATGCTCATCAGCAGAACGGATGTGCAGAACGCCTGATCCGTACCATAATGGACAAGGCACAACCCATGCGACTACAGGCTTGCCTGCCCAATTCCTATTGGGAGTTTGTGGTACTCCATGCACTTCATGTGTATAACTGCACCCCTTCCGCTTGGCTCAACTGGAAAACGCTGTCGGAGATGCTCACCAGTGAGAAGCCTACCTTCTCACATCTCCGAGTTTTCGGCTGTGGCGCTTACGTCCACATTCCAGTAGAAACTTGCAAAGGCAAATTGCAGCCTAAATCGCAACTGATGATCTACCTGGGCGTATCCGCCGGTAGTGATTCAAACTATCTATTCATGCGCCCTAATAATGCACTGCATACATCGGCTCACGCCATATTTGATGAGCACCTCTTCCCAAGGTATTCCAAGGCTCAGCCACACCGGCCAGTTAACCACCCACCGCGTTCTCACTCTCATGATGACAAGTCCTTGGACTCTGATTCTGCACCCTTGGACTTGGAGTCAGATGCAGAAATCGTTCCTCCTACTGTCCATCCTCATTGCCCAGCCGCTCCGCCTCCACCTCCGGTGCCCCCAGCAGCTCTGGCTACCCCTCCTTGTTGACCACCACTGCCTCTGCCTGCTTGTCCGGAATGCCCACAGCGTGAGTGCCACGCCCCCTTCCGTCCCGGAAACATCTATGGGGAGCGCCGCAAACCGCTCAAACAACTCCATGACATTGAGCGCACCTCAGAATGGTGCAGACTCGTCGGTGAAGCACCAGCCGGCCCTTCAGATTCACCTGTTGTCCCTGGCGGAATGCCTCCATCCCCAACTCCGTCGGAAGACAATGTAGAGCGCATCACCAGGGAAGGGGGAGACGCATTGATTTCATACCTCTGCAGCTGTGCTTTCCCGCTGGAAATGAAAATGTCCAATGTGAACTACTGCGAATGGACATACTGTGACATTCAGAAACTGCCACATGATGAGCAGACACTCTGGTGTAAAGTCTGCCACGATGAGTTACAAATACCCAAAGATCGCAAGGTCTATGAAATCATGGATCGACCCACAAATCAGAAGATCATCAAGAACCAATGGGTCTTTGATGTAAAAACCGACAGAAGAAAGAAAGCCCACTTAGTATCTAAGGGCTTCTCCCAAGTAGAAGGGATTGATTTCAATCAAATATTCTCCCCTGTCGTATGCTTTGAGACAGTGCAGTGCATGCTCGCCCTCTCAGCAATAGAGAACTGGTATATTACTGGTCTCAACGTCTGATCTGCCTATCTATATGGCAAACTGGATGAAGAACTATACATGGACTTCCCAGAAGGCTTTATGCCTCCTCATCTCAAAGGGAAGGTCTTGAGATTACTCTGCGCCATATACGGCCTCAAACAAGCAGGATTAGCTTGGTGGCGCGAACTCGACACATCCATGAAAGAACTCGGCTTCATGTGTCTTAAAACAGATGCCGGCCTGTTCATCTATCGCAAAGGCAAAGAGCTCGTCCTAGCGATTATCTACGTAGATGACGCCATCTTCTGCAGCCCCAACAAAACCTTTGTAGATAAGGTTAAAGCCGCATTTATGAAGAAGTGGGACTGTCGTGACTTAGGAGAAACACGTGAATTCCTAAGAATGAATATACATCAAGATGGTCAAACCATTAAGATCAACCAGCGAGAATACCTTGACAAAGTCATTGAGCGATGCGGTATGACTAATGCAAAAATCGCCAACACCCCTCTTCCTCAGGGTTACTACCCAGAGAAGAACGAATCCCCTGTCAACCCAGAACTTTGGACGTGATTCCAGATAGTAATTGGATTGTTACTGTACCTCATGATTGGTACAAGACCTGACATCTCATATGCAGTTACCCAACTCGCCCACATGTCCGCCAACCCATCAGAAGAGCATCTAAACAAAGCTCTATACATCTGCCAGTACCTACTAGGTACCCGAGACTACTCTCTCGTATATCAAGGCAAATCCGGTAAAGGCATCATTGCCTGCACCGATTCTGATTGGGGACAAGACAAAGTCATGTCTCACTCACAAACAGGTTTTTACCTGAAATTCACGGATGGTGTTCTTGTGGAACTCACACCTACAAAAGACCACTGCTCTGTCTTCTACGGAAGCGGAGTACATGGCCCTGAGCGACTGTATGCGCCAGGCCATTTGGATTCATCAAATGATGGAAGAACTCGGCTATTGCCTTGATCCCATCCCTGTTTGTGGTGACAATCAAGGGTCGCTCTTTATTGCGCAAAACCCCGTCACTGAAAAACAATCCAAACTCATTCAGGTCCGCTACCACTTTGTACGTGATGCTGTAATGCTCTGGAAGCAGGTTGAGCTGCTCTTTATCCCAGGAACCAACAATCCTGCGGATATGTTTACTAAAAACCTTGGACATGTCAAGTTCAAGGAGTTCCGCTCCCAGCTCAGTTTGGAATTCAACTTGCCGGCTTAGACTGTGTGGACATTTAATGACTTTATATTTCTCTCTTTGTATCTACGCATCTACCATATACTAGACAAGGGGGAGTGTTGAAAGGACACGTACTTACGGTCACGTGACCTATATTAAGTAATCACTTTGTACTCATATATAAGACTCTGCTGAGTCTGAATATGAATAATCTCTCTTGACAGTCAACTGCTATCATCTCTGAGAACCCCCCACTCCAAAGGTAAGTCCCCTAGAGAGGATTCCTTGTACCCTGTGCGGCAATGCCGGGTACACGCTATTGCAACACAGGGAAGGATCTCTTTCATTGACCTGTGAGGGGGACTGGGTGGGAGAAGGGGGAGAACTGAGTCTCCGTCAGAGTGAGTTTGCTGATTGGTGGCTTTTGTGGGACCGCTACCACTACCGAAAGAGGGGGAGAAGGGGAGGGGGATAGCTCGAGGTCTGATAAGGTAAGGCCTGGGAAGACCCACTTTGACATTGTCACATCCTTTATCGCTGTTCCCATTGTGTGCTGGGGGGTGTTCCCATGACCTGCAGTCTGGGCAGCGTTATCCGAAGGTGTTGCTTGTACAAGTACCACCTCGTTGGCCAAGCTCGAGAAGCTCGAGACAGTACCTGTTATGCTCGCCTTGCCCCACTATCTATCTTGCCCCACACTCGCCATTATCTTATCAAGACACATGGTCTTGCAGGATCTTATCTTATCTAGTCACGTGCTCAGACACGTTCCCACCTCATGTTCACCTCACGATATCCTCACCTTATCCTCGTGCCCTCTAGGCTGTGCCCACACACATTCCTCATTGTCTCCTCATGTCTTGCCTATGCACCATGTGCATACCTCATGTTCCTCTCTATTGATTCATCTTACTTATCGTCCAATAGCAATAGACACTCCTATCTCAGCAGTGCTTATCACTTGCCTCGCCTCTTACACATGTACATCACAGCATGGTCTGTGCACCTTTCTCCGTAGTATATAAAGGCTCGCTCTAGCACCATGTATTTCCCAGTCTTGTTCTCTTTGTTCTTTCCCTCTTGTCCTCTAGTCCTCATCCTTGAATCATATCAGAGACATTAACTTGTCTTCTTCACATGATCATCTTCTTGCCGAAACCCTTGACATCAGACAAACTCATTGCAAGCGCCATATAGACTGTGAACCGCACAGCATAAACAACCGTTTTATCATAGAAGGATATTAGGTCATTTCAGTACCAAGGGTGGGGGGGACTGGCTGTGGAACACATCGCTGGAGAGAAGACAGGGGAGAGACATTGATGGGGAGGTCATGGGCATCGACAATGGGGATGGGTGGTAGGAGTATATCATCAGGGGTTGCTCCAGAGACCAGGGGGGCAGCAGGTGCTTCAACCAGGTCATCCAATGTCCCAGACAGCAGCCTCCTGGCTAGTTTGGCCACCACGGCCTCTGTGACCATGCTGGAAAGCTCTGGCAGCATTTTGGACAACACAGATTTCAAAACATCCTTTTCTGGTGGAGCTGACCGGCAAGACCTCATGACCACAATGGGGTCCTGGATGGGAAAGGGACCCAGGTCAAGGAAGTAATGCCACTCATCACAGATCCATCTTTGCTTCTCAACGTCGCTGTGGGTGAGGCGGGGATGGTCCCCGAAAGACCTTCCATAGTGGGCTTAGTCTACTTCCACAGAGTGATCTGCAGCCTCCACAAGGATGTCATCCAGGGCATCAAAGGTGGTATTAGGAGATATGAAATGTCGGGCCATTGTGATTGCTGCTTGGCGAAAGTCCTGGGAACCCCAGGGACAATCAAACAGTTCGCTGTTCTTGGCTATGAACTTGCCATAAAACTGGTCTGCCTCCATCTGCTTACCCCCCTGTGCGCACAGGTACCTGCTCCATCGCAAAAGAAAGGAAGGAAGAAAGGAAGAGAAAAGATGACAACAGGGTTAGAAACAGAAGAGGAAGGGTGCAGTGGCATGGCTCACGTTCTATGCAGTTCCATCCCCTTGTCCCCATACACAACCCCTACCAAAATTGCTTCCACCTCCTGAAGGCCACCTCCAATCAGTTTGAGCAGAATACTCGCCACCTGTGAAGGCAGGAAGGAAGGGATGCAAGAGTCCTTTCCAGATGTGCTGCTGGTCTTGCCGTCCCTGGTCGAGAAGTACATCTTGCTGTTCCAAAACTGTAGGTTCCTTTGTCAATCCCTGTTCCTCACCTGTAGCCGAATGAACTGGGCCACCCGCATTGAAATCCCAAGGGTTATGAACAGCAAGTGGAGCATGCAGTCCCACAACCTCTCACACTTCTCGAGAAGGAGTTTCACCTGGGGAACGTCCCAGCAAAGGATCCCATGTGAATCCACATTGGCGAGGTCGTACTGCTGGACAAGATGGTAGAACATGGTCCGTCGTCTTTCACAGAACAGTTTTTCATCCAAGAAGCTGTACCCACGCAAGTTGTTGGAGGAGTCGTCTATCGCTTGCAAGTCCTCTTCGACCACCAGCTCACTCTGAATGATTGCACGGTACCTCTTCCACACCTGGTTGATCAGCTCCTGGAGGCCTTCACGTAGCTTGCCAAGAGACATCGTCTGAGTGCCCATGGTGAAGGACGTGTAGTCCTTGCTGATTGTGACCTTGGGATCTTTTCTCTCGGAGAGCACCAGCCAGGTGGCAAATTTGGAGAGGTCCACCACTGTGTTGAAGGGACAAGGCAAACCAAGAGCCAGCACAGACCCGTGCAGGGTTCCCAGCCATCTGCCAATCATTTGGCCCATTCAGCACTCAGCCAAGACATGGGAAAGGAAAGCTCCGGGGGGGGACAAACTCACTTGATCAACTCTTCATTGTTGTGAAGGGGCTCTGTGAATGCTTGGATGAACACTGTCTGACGGATCACGTACTTCAACTTGGCCAAGTCTGGCATGAAGGACGAAGCCGGGTAGAAATTTCTGTCCAGTCTCAGCGCCTTCAACCACGTCCACTGCTGGATCACATTGGTCCAATCACCCCGGTCCTTGGCTGATACAACCTTCTTCTGCAAGCACCTGCAAGCTGGATGTTTGCTGTGTTGACAGGAAGAAGGAAAAACCAGCAACCGTGGTCGTTGTCTTCATCTTCGAACTGGCTCTGAGATGGGACCTCAGTATCGCAGTCAACATCTCTGTCAAAAACTGGGGATAGTTTTGGTTGGATTCTGGCAAGGGGGTCCAATGGGTTGCTCTACAGTTAGGCGGATGAAGGAGTTTGAAGTCAACCGGTCAGCACACTCCACTAAAACATTGGAAGCAAGTGACTGCTCACCCTTCACTTGGTATGTTGGCCCCATGGATGATGATCTTTAGGGCGGTGAGCTTGCTGGAGCGGCCATTCAAGAGCGTTTGCCCAAGTTGAAACAAGCCATTGACTGCCTCGGCTAGCCCTTGCAAAATGCCACCAAGCTCATCAGGCTTGAGCCTGTCTTTCAATGCCTTGGCTCGCAATGCACGGCTGGCCCTCACTTGTGGCAGATAGTCTGCCCAGCCGATCACTTTCAGCAGCGCAGGGGGGCATCCGGTCCTTGTCGGTAGTGATCACGGCGGTCCCGTCCACATTCCAAGACATGCCGACATCTAGGAGGGCCATGTGCTGGAGCGCCACGTCCTTGTCCCTCGCAAGCCCATCCAGTACTTGGAAGAAGACCTTTCCAACTGAATTGAACAATGCCTGAAGGTTGCAAGGGCTGTATCTCTTTTCCAGGGGGTGAATCAGACCATGTTCACTGCACTGATGTTTCTTCATCACCTCCTTGGACTTCACAGTGTAAGCACACCCTTTTATCCAGCAAGCAAACCTGGGCTCAGGGGCACCCAAGCCCTGGACTGCTGGCCCACCTGGAGATGGCAGAGGAACGTCTTCAGGACGGCCAAAGACGTGAACACGGTAAAGGAAGGTCTGTAGGTCTTCCCAATCCTTTCCAGCAATGGCGTGCTTATGCTGGGCTTTGAGGTGGCCCTTCAATACCTCGGACATCAGGCTGACTCGGCATGCACGGCAGATGAACACATTCAAACCACAGTGAAACCAGATGCCCAGTCTGTCGAGCACCCCACCTCCTTCCAGGTAGTCAATGAGCGGGCTCAGGACTGGGGTGCTCTTTTTGGGGCCTAGGTGAGTGATCAGTCAGATCAGGTCAGCAGAACTTGAGACGGGCCGGGTCGGGAGGACTTTTGCTTACCAGTCTCTTTCTCGATGGTGGGAGGTAACGGGGGGGTGTTGCTCCATGTGGAGCATTCCACTCCGTCTTGCTCCCCTGCGACGACTGTGTTCAGGAGACCAACAGGGGAATTGGAGCGTCAGGGGGGGGGTGTGATGGTGGATTCTGTCTCTCTGGCTTACCTGACAGTCCCTCGAAGACAGGGACATTCTGAGGGAGGTTATGCGCCTTGCACACGTGCTTGGTCGCTCTGTCCCTTTGGTTGGTTGTCATGGAACAGTCAGGAAAGGGACAGAGCAACTTCCCTTCCTTGAAGGTGAAGCACACTGGGGAGCCAGCGAGATCAAAGGGCAGGGGGGTGACATGATAATGCCAGGCATGTTTCCTTCCACTGGCAGGGGCACTGTTGGGAGCGAGGCAATTGGGGACAGGGCAATGGTAAGCGGGCATGGTGGGCTCAACAGCAGATGCCATATCATATGGGTTCAAACAGCAGAGAGGTGAGGGATGGCGGTGGAGAGAAGGAAGGAGAGAGAGAAGAGAGAGAGAGAGATGGGGCACTTTTTTAACACCCCCCACCCTGTCCGTCCCCTTGGCTGCCATTGAGCCAAGGGAGGTTCAACCCTGCCAGCAGGCTCAACCCGGCCACACTCATACCCAAAGATGGGAAGAGTGGGAACTGACTGGGTAAAACCCAGGTGGGGATGGCCCAATGGGTTGGTGAGGATGGCAAGCAAAGAGGGATGCCAGGAGGAAAGGGAAGGGAAGGGAAGGGAAGGGAAGGGTTGAAGGGATGGAATGGAGAGACAGACAACAAGCGAGGGGGGGACAACCCGAGGGATGGGCAGGTGGGGACAGGGCATGTCCGGAGCAGCCGGAGCAGGGATCGCAGGCATGCTATGAGGGCAGGGATGGAAACACCGGCGCCCAGAAGGATAGGGAGAGAGAGAGAGGGGAGGGGGGAGGGGGGAGGAGGGGGGAAACAGAGGAAAGAGAGG
>JBBPJQ010001260.1:0-11847 GCA_038088795.1 Boletus rex-veris
ACGCAAGAGCGATTCGCGCGCCAAAGTACTCCACACGCTCGGACTGAATTTTTGATCAGAGAAAAGCGCGGTTCGGCGGGAGGCATTGGCAGGACGGCCATCCAGTGCAACGTCACGCAACTCGGCATAAGCAAAGTGGAGGTACAATGGATTGGTGGACGTGATGCCCGAGACGAGCGTCACGTTGGGGTCTGCAGTAGCGGAGGCGACTTTGATGGGCTAGCGATGTTTTGAATGTATGAAAGAACGTGAGGAACAGTGGCGCACCTGGGGAATGTAGACATCGAACAGGGATGCGGCGAATTCCCAGTTGGCAAGCATAGACAATGCAAGGGTGAACGCGTGCGACTCGAGGGACAAGTGTCGCAACGGCAAGGTCAGTGTCCAAGGGCCTCTGATAAAGTGGCCGAAAAATGGCCTGAGAAGCGATCGGAGAAGGGGTATCCTCAAAAGCAACGGCAAAAGGGCCAACCTCGCCAACCCGAACGCAATATTGTAAACTGCAAATGATGCAAACGTGAAGAGCGTGCTCGTGAGCAAAAGCATAGCCAGATTTCTCGGCAAGAAAGGCTACGCGTTCCGTAGTGAGGTGTGAACAATAATTCAGACAAAACAAGACTGACCGCATTCGAGGATGGTAACGCTTTCGCCCACCGGAAGACAAAGCGCTCAAGCATTATGTCCCGAAGTGCAAAACTGATTGACAACCATACTTGCGCAAATACGAGGAAGATGAATCGACCATTGAGATAATAGGGGTGTTTTCTGTGCAACAGGGTTACAGGTCATAACGGAGAAAAGCTGCGCGGTGCTACGCACCTCGACTTTATGAATATGCTCATGTGTTTATCTTCGTTGTTGGACCATGTACGAACAAAGTCGAGCGATAAGAGTAAAAGTGAGGACGTGATGTAAATGGCGATCGACCGACGCGTCGTTGGCTTTGCAAGTGCAGTTGCCACCGTTTTCGAAGGGGAAGTAGTAGGCTCTGGCGTAGCTGAACAGTAAAGTGAGCAAACGCGGTCGATCCATGTCGATGACCTACGCACGCGTCAAAAAGACCTTTCGTGCCACTATGATGGGCAGCACGCCAAGGAGCCACGTTAGAGATGCGTTGATCCATGTGCTTGGTTGGAACAGTCGTAAAAGAAAACTCGCGTCGTCTCCGCCAGCCAGAAACACAATGGAGGCGAGAGAAAATGCGGCAGAGTAGGCGAATATGTTGTAGAACAGTCGATGGCTCAATATGGATTTCGCCAAAGGTTCGAATGTTTGTGTTGCGGGCGGTACATTGGTCGAAGGACGTGGCGCGAATGTGGTACTTGGCGTCGTCTTTGTCGACCCGTTCATGGTGGTGGTGTAGACATGCACTCGTGCTCGTAAAACAACCGTGGTTCACTCGGGAAATGCCGTGACAAATCGTGAAAGATCATCGTCCCATCAGTCACCTCGATTAGAGCGACCTCGTCTGCCATAAAGGTAAAATACACGAATACTGAGTGACTGTCGTTTTCATCAGGGTCAATAGGTTGTCGTCACAGGTCGGTCTGGCGTCTAACTATTCGTGATCATGTCCGACGTCGAGTCCGACGAAGACTCTGGTCGCCTTCATACTCCTTGTCCGACCCTCACCTCTGAATACAATACCGAGCAACTCATTCTAACATGCGAGTGTGGTGACCGGTTCTATGCCAGATGCTGTTTCCACAGCAAAGAAACATGTCACCATTCCCCGATCGTATACACGGATGGCGCATGCTCAAACAACGGGTCTTCTGATGCAGTAGCAGGCATTGGTATTGCGTTCGGGACACGTGAGGGCGACCCAGATGATGAAGGTACTTGCCAGTTTTCGATTCCGGTGGACGATATGCTCGACCCCGGAGGCAAGAGGACAAGCCAGCGCGCCGAACTCATTGCTGCGCTGGAAGGTCTGAAAAAAATCTGCAATCACGACAAGGAACTGATGTCAAACGATTATCAAAAACGGGAAGACCCGGACTGGTCGCCTTTGGTGGTCATCATCACTACGGACTCTGAATATGTCGTCAAGGGAATGACAGAGTGGCTACCCAACTGGAAGGTTAGTACTTACGGCGCCTTGATCAGAACGCACAATCTGATATGTCGATGTATTCAACGTGTTGATTTCTGTCATCAAGGAAAACAATTGGCGAGAGCCAAACGGCCAACAACCCTCAAATCTTGACCTATTTCGCAAGTTAGACGCGGAGGTTGAGGAACGAGAGCGAGCGCATGGTTGCAAGGTCAATTTTTGGCACATTGACAGAGATTACAACAAAATCGCGGACAGGTTGGCGAAGCAGGGTGCCTGCGCTGCTGCTCAGGCTGTGAATGAGGGTCTCGGGGAAGTGATCAGTGCAGTCAGCGCATGGTCATTGTAAGACCAAGGAGGCTCGCGGATTGAAGGCATGTGGTCGCATGCGCGAGAGTGGTTTCTCATTAGAATTCCATGTAAGAAGCCAGCGTTTATCATCATCGTAGTATTCTCTTAACCATTGTAACTTCACTTACGGCTCAAACTTCAGATTTAGCGTCCAGAGTCTGAACTGTCCTCGCACGGGAGCATGCATCGCCCTCGTCATACATCAGGATATCTGCTAGTCAGTTGGGGCTTCCTTTGATTCAGGGATTTCTCACGAAATTTCGTGTTCCTTTTTGACTGTAGTTCTCGGCTTCAAAAGCCTTTTTTAAACTCGCTCGTGAACACGTTCAGCGCACCATTCAGAGGATATAACATTCCCTGCGATGGAGATTCAGAGTCGGATTCAGGCGATGGACTTGTCTTCAACCCTGTTCTAGTCCAACCAGTCGATTCGACACCGATGAGCTCATCAAGACATGCGAAGATTGTGGTCGCCTTTATGTCAAATATTATTGGCACCCTGCAGGAGTGTACCATCACAGCCGCATCGTATTCACAGATGGTGCCTGCATGAACAACGGGGCGCACGGCTCGGTGTCAGGTATCGGGTTTGCCTTCGGATGGTCTGAAGGAGAACCAGAAACTGGAGAGGATTACCAGCTTTCCATCCCTGTGGATGATAGACTCGACCCCGGGGGAAGGCGGACGAACCAACGTGAACTTCTTGCTGCGATCCATGGCCTGAAGAGGATTTGTGAGCACGACGCAGAAACGGAGGAAAAACATGGGGTCCATTATCTCGACCCAGACTCTATAGAGATTGTCATCACTATAGACCCTGCATATGTGGTCAAAGGGTGCGCACTAGTATCAATCCCGTCCCGGATTTTGGTTCTAACTCGAATCACCTTGCTTCAATAGCAAGGAAAACGGTCTCAGGAAGTCAAATGGAGAACGACCCTCCGATCTTGATCTCTTTCTCGACTTGGCGGAAGCGATAGAAGGTTGTCAAACCTAATATGGCTGCAAGGTCGAGTTTTGGAGAATCGATAGAACACGGATGAACTGGCTAAACGTGTTGCGCGGATCGCTGCTGCTAACGCCTCTGGGCAACTTGCTGCATGTGAATTCAGTGGCAGCGCGATTGTATTTTAGTCCTAGTAACAAGGAGTAACTTCGGTGCGTAAATTCGATCAATCTAGTCAGCTGTTGCCTGGTCACGACTTGACGCTTTGTAGCAGAATGTTGATCGTCTCTAGTATGCCTCTTCGAGGATCTTGTCATTGCATCCTGTTCCCCAGGAAATTTTGTCGGTCTCCTTTCTGATCCATTTGTACCTTATTGTGGTTGTCTAGCAACTAATGCTATCGAGTAGTACGTGTAATGTGATGGCACGTGGCTGAGCTTCCTTGCTAGATCTTTGTGCGTCGAGGAGTATAAAGGAGGGCGACTCGCAATATTAGTGTCGCCTTTGTTCCCTTCTCTCCTTCATCCTTCGCAGTGGACCAAGCTTCTCCTCTAACCCACTTATCAATCCGATGGCCTGCCAGTGCAAAGGCCTCGACCGCCTCTTTGAACCCCCATGCTGCCTCGCTTCGCAGTTCAACACCTCACAACTCATCGTGACATGCAATTCCATCTGTGGTGGCCGCTTCTTCGCCAGATGCATTGAGCACCAAGACCGCGCACGAGTGTGTCATCATTACCGCGTTGTCTATACCGACGGTGCCTGCGCAAACAACGGAACACTCGGCGCTGCCTCGGGCATCGGGATCGCATTCGGGACAGAAAGAAACCGCTGTTTCCAGTTTTCTATTCCAGTAGACGACGCCATCGATCCCGGAGGAAAACGAACAAGTCAACGGACTGAACTCCTTGCTCCGCTGCAAGGTCTGAACAAGATCGCGGATTACGATGAGGGTTTTTTTGCGTACAGCTCGAGAACGCGCGAGGGATCGGATGAGCCAGCGATTATCATCACGACAGACTCTGAGTATGTCGTCAAAGGGGTGACGGAGTGGCTTCCCGTCTGGAAGGTTATTACATTGATCGTCTCTGTTACGCTTACTCTATATTTCTTTTGGCATCCAGAAAAACGGTATGCGCAAGCCCAACGGTCAACGCCCCTCGAATCTTGACTTGTTCCTCAAGTTGGATGCGGAGGTGGTGAAACGTGAACGTGAACATGATTGCAAGGTTATGTTCTGGTACATCGAAAGAGGATACAACACCATCGCAGATGGACTTGCTAAACGCGGCGCACGCGAGGCTGCCGAGCGTGCTGGTCACTAATGCCCCGGATATGCGTTCACGGCGTGGTGGACATCGCGGTAAAACGGATGAGTAAGTGTTCACGACCCTTTTGCTGGCTACGCTCTGACAGCGACATCTCTCTGCTCGCTCAATGTATGCGTAGTAGCGATCTCTCTCACAACATACTTGCCTATCAAGTCAGTCCACCACGCAGATCCCAGAACATATGCTCACCGTAATTTGTAAAGCTTTGTTGTTCCAAACACACTTATCACGCATCCAATTCTTGTACCAAAATGATAATTGTCTTGTTACTAGCGTCGATATCCGTGAATTGCCAGAGGGTGAAATGTATATGACAAGCCGCTTTGGAAGGAAAAAGTTGAACAAAAACATACTCGTACGGACGGCGCATAGATGCCATGAAGAAATCTCTCTCGGTATGGCAGGTTTGCTGCCTTGCTCAACTACATCTCACAGAGAATCCACGACCATTCTTCCCAGTGCTTCCCAGACACGTTCCGCAGCGCCATCGTTTGCCACAGAGCCCGTGATCTCGGTCGGTGCAATACCCTCTTTCAACGTCATTCGCGCTGGCGACTCGCCGCCGTTTCCCCGAGTGGAAGCGATGGTACTCGTAGAAGGCGCCCTGGAACGTGGCGCGAGGATGCTACAAAGCGCAAACGGAACAGCGTCAAGGTTGCCCACTGGGGAACTCCTGGTAACGACCTTGGGGTCATCGTTCTCTTTCTCATGCTCGTGTTCGGTACCAGTCCGGATGCCTTGAGGTGATTGGCGCGCATCGTGCGCTGGTGTGATTGACATCGATGGATGGAGTGCTTGATCGCCTTTCGTGACCTTGGCTTCTTTCGACTTGCGTCGCGTGAAGTGGTATCTCGGTCGATTTATGGTGACAAAGGCCAAGTCGGAGGGACGAGGATACCTCTCGGATTGCGATCGTCCCAGCGAGGATTTCGTCTTCGTTGGAAAGCTTGAGCTCTGGAGGTGCTGAGAATGCGAACGAAGGATGCGTGGTGCGAACCAGATCGACGAATCGGTCTTCTGGTGGGGCGGCGTGGACGTAAATGGTAGGCGAATGGTCAACTCTCTTGGTGTGGCCGAGTCCTTCCCCGGAAATGCTCCCTCCAGCGATGTTGAAACGTTGCTTGAAGAGCGTCGGAAAGAGGTTCCGGAGCGTAAAAAGGTCGATTTCGAATCCCTCGCGTTTGCGGCGACCTTGTTTCCTGTATTAACTGAGGACGCTCGTTTGAGAGTAATTTCTTTGATGCGAGTGCTCCTCCTACGCTGCGCCGGAGCTTGTACCCCTTCCTCCGGCGTCTTCACAGCGGAGTCCGAATCGATAGTGGTCGTGGTTGCTCTTTCGTCGTGTTCGGTGAGGTTCCGGGAGGAAGCGTTGTCGTCTCTGGCCAGTAAAGGAGAACCAGACAAATCCATATTCTCTATGAGCCTCGACTTCCTGACCTCCTGGACGATCTGGGACCCTCCTTCAGAATGCCGAGTGACGGTTGCCGACGATACTCGCTGTCTCTTGGATGGAGGTGGCTCGTTGTCCTCGGAGTCGTCCTCTTTCGATTCACCCCCTTCGTTCTCCTCTCGTAAGATAGCGAGGCGAGGCAGCGTCTTGTTTCGACTACGCACGTGCAAGCTAAAGTTGGTTCGGCTCGCGAGAGGACTGGATGCCATGAGAGCGTCCTCGATCATGATGCTCGAGTCATCCGACATGTCCCCACCGGCATCCACTTCCATCTCCCAGGGAGTCTTCTCATACGGTTTCCACGCCGCATTCCGCGTCCGCACTGCCTTGGGTGCAGGTGGAACTCCAGCGCGTGCACCCAAGCCCAAGCCTAACCTAGAGACGCGGTTCTTGCCCACCACGGGCCGGATACCGACCATTTCCTCGACGCGTCGCTTCAACTCTGCCTCGCTCATCCCTGACAATCCGTCGTCATCGTCGTCATCGTATTCTCCAGTATCGTTCCAAAAATCGTCCTCGGGGCCGATCCGCATCCGACGGGGAAGCCGCGCGTTGAGTGCACGCACAACGGCTTCGAGCTGCGCACGGGTCATCGTCAAGAGATCCTCATGACAGCAAAAAGGAACAGAGGGCAGCGCCGTGAGGACGATACTGTCAGTGGAGACCGAGTATGTTTGAAGAACGACGGCGGGTAGCGATGGCGTACTGGGCGACGACGGGATGGAGGACGACAAGGATGACGTTCGAGCGCGGGTGCGCTTGTTGCGGTGGCTGACTGCAGTGGGAGTGCGAAAACGCGTTGGTGTTCTGAAGAGACCCGACAGCGCTTGCATAGGCGTGGTGCGCCGTGGGGTAGCAAGCTTGCCAGCGCCGTTGTCGGTCGACATACCGAATGACCTGGTAACGAGTCAAAGTTTGAAACGACTGGGGAGCTCAGGAGACTGAGGTCTTGGATCGTCTTAAAAGCGCAAGAGCGGCTGACACTCGTTCTCTCCTCACCCGTCAGCCACCTCCGTCGGGTTGTTATCGATTGAGTCCGCCTGCAGTCTAGAACCGATGTCCGCGGAAAGCCAAGGGTTATCAGTTAAATGACCAACAAGTTCTAAAAATGAAGTGGGAATAGATCAATCAATCTGAGCATACAAGACACACTCACTGTAATGGGGATCAAACGGTGCTTCAAGTTGGTAGCTAACGACATGGCGACCAAACACCGCTCAATTGGCCGGAAGTCCATCTACTTGAGGCTATATGCGTTTCGCACTACAAGCTGCCCATCTGGATGCGTCACGTTGGCTGGCACTCATTCCTTGAAGATGTGGAAGGTACTCCACGCACGGAAGCATACAAGGAGCATCCTTTCAGCGGGAACTCCCGACAGTAGGTGCCAGTGACTAGACTGGGTAGCAATAATCAGTTTACGCGCGTCCTGAACGGGATATGAATGGCAGCGCAAGGAAAAGAGAAGAGAAGACTCGAGGTTGGTTTCTGGAATCATACAAGGAACGACGACCACATTGACGGCGATGGACGCTGACGCGCGCGAGCTTGGACCACATCTTCTACGCAAAGTTGGGCCAATGATCTTCTGGAGCTGGCAGATCAATCAAAGCCAGCGATGATGTAGGAACACGTCAGTCGTCTGGGGAAGTACAAAGTGGAAGCCAGGAATTCAGACGTACCAACAATCAGTGACGCCGAATTCGGGAGGCGAGGAGTTGGTGCACCGTGAGCTTTGAGACTACAGAAAGTCGATTATTTTCCTTTACATAACGTCCGGGTTTCAAGTTGCAAGATGCGGCATGATAGACTTCAAACTCAAAGTTGACAGGGTTACAGTTGGTGGCATGGGCTGGGATGGATGGGTTCCGAGTCAGCATTTCGTCTGTTGTTTGGACGTGGTCTTCGCGTCTGCGGTAAATTCCCCAATCCAATGGCAAGGGCTGTCCACACACACGGGGCGCACACACATAAGTGTATCTATACGACAATCGACTCCGGCCCCACCCTCAAATCGCCTTGCGCGCCAACACCATCGCCACTGGCCACTCCACCTCCACCTGGTCTGGCAGCCCTCCCTCTGTCGACCGTGCAGCCCCCTCTCTCAACGCCTTCCAGAACCGCACTTCGAGTGGCCCGTCCGGATGCGCCGCATCGCTCGGATGACGTTCCTTGAACGTGTGCAAGGCGCTCCACGTATGGAAATATCCAAGGAGGTCCTCCCATGACATGGTCTTTCTCAGCAAGATTGGGCGGGACGACGGGAGGTCAGGGTGGTATGCGCCTAGGTGAACGTTTAACAGTGGGAGGTGGCAACAACACGACACGTTAGTTTACACGAATCCCGAGAGGATTGGAGAGAGGAGAAGTGAATATCGTGATAGATAAATTACCTGTGAAATACACTCTATCGAGCGGCTCAAACGCTCCAGGGACAACGTCCTTGCCCTCGGGGATAGCGATGAGATGACCGTTGAGCACAGACCGTCCAGGTTGTTGCCAATACGGACCGAGGGAGGCGTTGGGATCCGTACCCTGGTCGTAGGCAACGATGAGCGGTGTCAGTGTGGGGTATTGGGGTAGGCGGAATTCGGAATAGATCTGTTCAATAGGTAGAACGTAAGTCAAATGTCAGTGGTTTTCGGATCGAGTAGGAGCGAAGGGAGAAAGCTGACCCAGAAAGCAGCTGTTGCACCTTTGCGCATGACCCGTGCGAGCTCAGGCCACATCTTTGACCAATCGAACCAGTGACCAGCTTGAGCTGCAAGATCGGATCAATATCAAAACACAGTGACGACGCAAAGAAAACACAGTCGTCAGACGAGCAAATAAGAAGATGAGGTATGGAATCCAAACGTGCCAGCAATGACCAAGTCCGTGCTATCGTCCGGCAAGAAATCTAGTTTTTCGGCAGAGCCTTGTACAAAGTCAATGACCGGTCCTGGTCGGTTGGCATCATCGTGGACGTCGTGCTCTCTCTCTCGTAGTATCTCGCGTGCAGAGCGGATCATGTTCTCACTCGGGTCGACCCCGGTGACGTATCTAAATGGCTTCAGTTCGACGGTCGCTTGACCTTGAGTATCATCCACGGAAACTACCAGTAAACATAGGTTCTTTTCTCGCCACTGCACCTCTTACCTGTTCCACAGCCAAGGTCAACAGCCCGCTCGAACTTGGCGTCCGGAGAGCGCTTGTGCACGTCGAATATGAAGTCATACAATGCCTGTGAGTAGGTGGGCCGAGACGCGGCGTACACGGCGGTGTTGAAGTTGGTCTTGCCAAAGGTCGCCATGGATATGCGAACGAGCGGAGCAGCAAAGTCGAGTGTGAGATATGTTGGCTTCGGGGTCAGGATGGGCTGGAGGGTGCCAGTGAGCTTCAACGGAGACGGATCCCCAACACTGAATAAAAATAAGGGCGGGTCTGGTCAGGTGAGGCCGCATCGGAGTCTTGTGCATAACCGATGCGATCAAAAGGTGACTAAGATAGATGGGTTGGATACCTAAACCCGGATACACCATTTACGAGTCAGAGTCGAATCAGATGGACCAGAACGAGACCGTATACACACGTCATGACCTTTCTGTATCCAAACTTCATATCAACCATCTTGGGAGTGTCGCTGGCCTGCAACAGCGAAGCAATGGCGGGAATCGAAATGTCGCGCATCCTTTGGCAGATGAATGGAAAGACTCGCAGGCTTTTGTCGTCATGGGTGTCACTACGGATCGCCAAATGTCTCTCTTTTGGCGTCAGCTGGGGGTCGGAAGAGTGCGAATACGAATGCGGGGCGTACGTTGCAACGCATTTGGAACGCGCTGACGTCAAGTTGGACGGTTGGACCTGGTTGTTTGCGAGGATGATTGGATGCGAAGAGTTTATCTAAACTTGATTCGATGGCTGGGGCCAAGGTGAATTACTTTGTAATCTTGCAGCCTGCTAAACACCCATTACGCCCTCCTGGCCAAAATCATCGCCAACGGCCACTCCACTTCGACCATCTCCTCCGGTCTCACTGCTACCCCCTCGCCATTCTGCGCCCCCGCTCCGCGCATCAGCGACCTCCAGAACCGCATAGCGAGGTCGCCCTCAGGAGTCCCCGTGTCCTCTGGGTGTTGCTCCAAAAAGGTGTGCAATGCGCTGGCTGTACGCAAGTATGCGTAGAGATCATTCCAGGTCATGCGCTTGGACATGAGGGTGGGTTGAGGCGAGGGTAGGTGTGGGTGGTATGCTCCTGGTGAACAGGGGTGAAGGGGGTGAGAAATCAGCGCAATAGGCGTGTGGATAACCTGGCCGTACCTGTGAAATAAAGGCGCTCAAGTGCCTTGAAGGCACCAGGGACGACGTCCCTTGCATCCGGAATGCCCACAAGATGCTCTTCGAGGATTGAGCGTCCCGGCTGCTGCCAATACGGTCCAATGGACGTCTCTGGATCGGTGCCTTGGAAAAAGTGGGTGAGGAGGGGCGTCAGGGTGGGGTACTTGGGAAGTCGGAGTTCCGAGTAGTTCTACGTCGTCGCGTCTAGGTCGGAATGAAATGTGAGGAGCATCAGGGTTAAACCACGTACCCAGATGGCAAACGTCCCGTCTTTGCGCAAGACCCTAGCTGCCTCTGGCCACATGCGCGACCAATCGAACCAATGACCAGCTTGTGCTATCGTACCATATCCCCAGCTCCAACATCAGGATCGCACGAAGCGAACGAGGACCGGACTGACGTACCAGCAATCATCACATCCACGCTCCCATCCGCCAAGAAGGTCAATTTCTCTGCGGGAGACTGTACGAATGTGGTCCGCTCATTGTTAGTGCCAGATTCGGACGCAGAATCTTCGGAGCAGGATGCCGCGAGCGCACGACGCGCTGCATCAACCATCCCCGCACTCGGATCGACGCCCACGATCTGCTTGAAAGGCGTCAGCTCAACAGTCGCTTGTCCTGCCGCCGTCCGACGTGAGTGCAACAGCTCCCCGTTCCTCACACAGGTCACCCACCCGTCCCACATCCAAGATCGACGGCCGTATCCCATCGCCCCCCACCCGGACCTGCACCGTGAAAGCGAAAGACGTAGTCAAAGAGCGCGCGAGGGTAAGTCGGTCGGGAAGCGGCATAGGACACGGCGCTGAATGTCGCTTTGCCAAACGTCGCCATGATACGCGCTGGTCACTACGTGGCATGCCTCATAATTCCATCGGCTCGAATCGGGTCGGAGCATGCCGACGCCCGAACAACCCGGCACACTCGCCGGCATGTCGGCACAGTAGATCAAACATGATCTTGGTGGTCGCACCATCATCCACCGCCCACATCGTCCCAACTTTCACCGATCGAAACCCAACAAACTACATCGCCGACGCGAGATGGATCACCTCGTCCGTGCTCTCTTCGTCTCCGACAGTAGTATGACACGCAGACAGATACGCGAATTCGGGACTCTTGAGATCGCGCCCAACGATCTGTTGGATGATAAAGTGTCCGTCGTACTCGACGCGCTGACGGATGATGTCCAGTTCTGCACCGACCAAATCTGCAGTGGAATATGAACAAGGTCCTGATCGAGCAAGATGACAAGCGCGTCGCAGCTATACTTGCTCGCATTCACGATGATGACAGGTCTCCCGACGGCCGCGGGGGGGTGTTTTTGTGTTTGGGGGCATGTGGGCCAAGGGCCGCCCGAGAATGTAAGGGTGGTTTGCGGGGTTAGGGGGGGTGTG
>JBBPJQ010001261.1:0-11843 GCA_038088795.1 Boletus rex-veris
GAGTCTTAGTATACATGAGATTGTGGGGGTGCCTCACCTCGCCAATCTGAAGGTTGTCGCAGTTCGCGTCGATGACCCCACTGTTGACAGCGGCGAGCTGGTAACTATGTGCGGTGAGTCGTTGATGCTGGGTCTTGACAAAACTAGGCTTACGTAGAGACGTTGTACTTGGCAGATATGCCGTCGCAAACATCACCTGCGGCGACGGTCGCATTGC
The DNA here is from genome assembly GCA_038088795.1 of Boletus rex-veris. Classification (NCBI taxonomy): domain Eukaryota; kingdom Fungi; phylum Basidiomycota; class Agaricomycetes; order Boletales; family Boletaceae; genus Boletus; species Boletus rex-veris. The sequence continues at coordinate 218 of JBBPJQ010001261.1, forward strand.
GGTCGCAGTTGGCGGGGAGGGCGGCTTGGGCTACACAATATTGATTGATTGAGAAACAAGCATGAGGGTAAACGTCACAGCAACCACACACCCTGAAAAATGGTCGCAGCAGCGAGCGCAAGGGTGGCGAGGAGACCAAACATGTCAAAGGAAAAAGCACGTTGAAGATGTACAAGATTCACGGACGAATACCAATTTCTCTGCAAAATGAGACGCCTTTTATACCTTTTTACGTGCCGTAGGGAATCCAGGTCCAGGGGTAAGTGTACGTGACTGCTATTTTGTTCACGACGGCGAAGCAATCAACATGGAGTTCACTGAGTCACATCATTCCGAATTCAAGGTCAAACGAGGATCATTCCAGCGCTACCCACGGCATTCACGGAGCGTACTGGAAGAATGAAACAGCAAAAATCAGAGCAGCGGAGGAGGTTGAATGACCGTTGAATACATGCGCGAGGATCGGTGGTGCCGGCCCGACGGACACACCATGTGTCGAGCGTGGTAAGTACTTGCGTGGTTGATGCGCCGACGCGACGCTTTGGATGGGCATAGATGACCGCCTGCGAATCTCTAGGAATTGACGAGCGCTGTGTCGGTGATTAGAAGACACCGAAGTCAATATAAGGCATCTCCGTGCATTACTGTGAGGAAGGAGGTAAACCATGTGCTCACTGCTCAAAGGTTTTGGTCCAGGGGAAGGCGGAGCTCAGTCGTGACAAAGATCACGTGACATCCGTCACGCCGCGTCTGTCACAACAATCATGTCAATATGGACTCGCGCATACCATGAAGTATCCCAAAGTCGCTGGTGGGTCAAGCCATAGACAATTCCACTTGTACTATACGGTGACGACGAACACCAGGCTACGAGCTCATTCAAGAAATCGGTGGCGGAGGCTTCTCGAGGTACGTCGCTCCGGGTGGTTTCTTGCTTTTGTCCATATGATCACTCTAGCGTGTTCCGAGCCGTGGATATCGAAAACCAGCGAGTAGCAGCATGCAAACTAATTTATGTCACCGACGACACGACGGAAAAGGACCGCAAAACGGTAGACAGAGAAATGAAGATCCATGCTGCGTTGAAACACCGCAACGTGCTCGAATTCATCAGCGCCGTCGTCGTGGAACCAAAGTATAAACATCACTACGTGCCGGGCATCTACATGCTCCTCGAATTTGCTGCAGGAGGGGACTTGTTTGACAAGATCGGTGGGTGTGATGATGCCAAGTGAACAGTGGTCTCATGGCACTCAAATCTGCGACAGCTCCAGACGTAGGCACAGGCGAAGACGTGGCGCACCTGTATTTCAAGCAGTTGGTAGACGGGATGGCACGTGCCCTTTCCTCGTGTCCGATCACGCCACTCACGCAACGTCGTCTAGCAATTCATCCACGCGCAGGGCGTGTGTCACAGAGACCTCAAACCCGAAAACCTACTCCTCGACGCAGCAGGAACACTCAAGATATCCGACTTTGGCCTTTCTTCTGTCTACAAACAAAAGGAGAAGACGCGCCTTCTGACCGAGCGCTGTGGCAGCTTGCCTTACATCGCGCCCGAAGTATGTGGATGCATTTCAATTCTCGACGATTCTTTCCCATTGAAACTACGATGGCAGCTCAACTATGGCGTACCGTATCAAGCAGAACCTATCGATATATGGGGAATGGGTGTCATCCTGTTTGCACTTCTCGGTGGAAGTACGTGTTGCACGTGTCAAATGTTGAGATATTTCTGATCCTTTGTCCAGATACCCCATGGGATGAGCCGACCGACCGTAGCCCAGAATTCCACAGATATCTCTCTGGAGAGATATTCAACGAAGCACCGTGGACCAACTTTAGCACGAATGCGCTCTGTACGTTAATCTCCCCCTTTCTGTGATGGAGATTAAACTTGTCTATAGCGCTGATCTGTGGCATGTTGACCCTGGAACCCGAAAAACGCATGACTATGCCTGAAATCTATGCTCATCCTTGGCTTGCAAGGTAAGTAGCAACAGCAGCGGGAAGCCGTGGTTGTTCACTCCTGTTAGGCCGAGCCAACTTGCTACACGGGGCGTGTATGAACTGGCCGAACAGCTCACCCAATCCTTGCGCGATAATGGCGATCTCATGTATGCCAATCCCGACATCTCGGGGGCAGGGTAAACGTTTTCTCCGTCTCAATTCTTCCTGGTCTGACCTGACGTACCCCCAAGTTCTCGTAAAGACGCCGATGGCGACGAAATCATGTCCTCTGCACAATCCCAATTCACACAATCCCTGCTCCTATTTGTAAGTCCCTGCACACACATCCCGTCTTCTTCCAAGGTCACCTTACCCGACAACAGTCCCAGACGCAAAGCGGCCGACGCTACACCCCACAGCTCACCCGCTTCTACACCGCGATCGGACCGGGCATCCTCATCGACCTCGTCAAAGAAAGCCTCAACGAACTCGGCGTCAAGTACAAGGACGCCTCTGTTATCGCAGGGTCAAGGGCTGTCCATCGACTTCGAGTGGGCGGGTACGACAAGCGCAAGATTGTGTTCAAAGGGTGGATCGAGCTGGAGGTGTTTAGTCGGACGCAGGTCTCGGGCGCGTTTTGTGTGATGCAGCGGGACGTGGTGCGTTTTCAAAACTTGGGCTTGGAGTTGGATCATTTTATTAGGCTGATGCGATGCTCTCTTTCTTTTGGCACAGGGCAATCCAATTTCTTGGAGACAGTTCTGGAAGGCGTTAATTCTTTCGCCAGCAGTGTCTCCTCATGTCTTGCGAAAGTGAAAGGCCGGCGATGATGACCATATGACGTAGCAATATACAGTTGGATTTTATCTTTGATTAGAACGTAAAATGTCATGATACAAGCGCTGTCAAGCACACAATCACATCAGGCCAACGCCAAGATGCATTATTGATTCGTCAATCTTATTCAAGGCGGGTCGCAACTTGAATGCGCACAACAAGGCTTGGTATGCCACAAGCGCTTAAGCTAGGGTCGCGATCATTGTTGCCAATGCTCTTGGATTACAGAGAAGGAACACCGAAATTACATGGTACACTGAATGCAGATGATAAAAAGATATCGAGCCAATAAGAAAACAGAAATAAGAGAGGTCGTCTACACTTCTTGGCTGGCACCCTCCTTCTTTCCTTTGCTGTAACGCTTATCAGGCATGTATGCTACGCAGTAGACCGAGTAGACATACCTTGATTTGCTGGGCAAGAGCTCGGGGTTGATGAAGGGAACGACACCACCCTGGGATATGACCACGTCACCAAGGAGTTTGTTCAATCTGTTACCAACGTTGAGCCTAAATCAATGTATCGAGGCGCAGCACATACTCCTCATCATTTCTGATGGCAAGCTGAAGGTGGCGAGGGACAATACGTTGTTTCTAAAAAAATTGAGTATCATGTGGTGACGATATCCTTGCCACACATACCTTGTTATCACGGGCGGCATTTCCGGCAAGCTCAAGAATCTCAGCAGCAAGGTACTCCAAAACTGCCGCAAGATACACTAATGAAGCATGAGTCGCCAAATAATGACTGATAGGATAGGATGGACTCATACCTGGTGCACCAGCACCCACACGCTGAGCGTAGTTACCCTTTTTCAACAGACGATGTACACGACCGACTGGAAATTGGAGACCGGCCTTGGCAGAGCGGGATTGCGCCTTGCCCTCAGTACCGGCCTTGCCACCAGACTTTCCAGCTTTTCCTGTAGATCCCGTGAGATGAGGAGTTGGCCAAAGAGCTATCTCGCAAGGTGCGCACCCTTTCCGGACTGAAATGTGCCTATGTCAGACACACATCGCAGAGAATAAGTGTGTTAACGAACCATGTGTGTATTGTACAGATATACAAGAGCGAGTGGTGGAGGGTGGAGAGTGGTTGTGGTAAGAGGTCAAGAATGGTCGGTCAACAAAGTGTGCGCGACCCGCGTCATATATATAAAGGTCACGTGACACATACCGGTTTTGCAAACCCCTATGTCACGTGACATCGGGGACTGAGACATTTCCCGGTTTTGGTGTGACACTCTCAATCCCGAAATGTCCGTGCAGCGTCCAGTGAAGCTACTCGTCAGACATGGCACCGCATTCATTCGCTGGAACTCCTCCTCGTCGACAAGTATGGAGAAAAAGGACATGGGTATAGATGCACCTCTTCCATTATTGCAGCGGCCACTTGGCGTAAAGGACCGGCCAGTAGCACATAGCAAGACATGGGACGACACGAGGAAGGAGCTGATGGACCAGGAAACGCGTCTCCAACAACGACGACACCTGTAAATCTCCTTTTGTGTTGTCCTTGCTCGCATTCACCGCTCTCAGGATAAACGAAGCCGGCAAAGGGTACTTTACGGATCTGAATGCTACCCGGAGCCACGGAGGCAAGACGTGGATAGCACCCAATGTCATGGTCCGGGAGGACGTGAGTGCCATGACACATCTTGTCCGTATCTCGCCGACGACTCCCTTTAGAAAGCACTGTATCTCCCAAACATTTCTGGTTCACGACTGGACACTCGTACTCAGACACACACCACCGACATTTGTCACGGTCGCGTTTCTGTAATTGCTACGCTGTCCACCAGGATGTCCGAGGTACACAGTAATACTTGTACCCACGACGTGATGGCTGATCGATTTCAGGTTCACGTCAACGGATTCGTCTCGCCGACGAATGCGCGGTATTTGTCCAACCCGCTATACCAATATATCCAGATCAATCTGCAAGAGAACCTTCTCAAGTCGTGGCTCGTATCTCTGTTTCTGTCGTCCATCGCGAAGACAGTACCCAAAGAGTTGCATGCCACATATCTGGTGTCGAGTCAAAGTGTCGAGTTTGTCCGCGAGCCTCTAGGCATGACGAACAAGCACATCGGGTACGTATACCTTGTCGACGAAAATCTCAAGGTGCGGTGGGCGGGATGTGCAGACGCAAAGGCTGAGGAGACACGGGCACTCGAGACGTGTACAGGTGTTTTGCTGAGCCGACTTGAGAAAACCCGTAATAGATAGACTTGTTTGTTCGTGTTACGGCTACGTGTCTCGCAAGAAAATACATACAGCTTGTCAGTCAACTTTGTGCAAGCCATGGCCTCCCCCGTGCAACAACTCCCTCCAGGCTGGGCTGCAGAATGGTACAGTTCTGCATCTCCTTCTATCCCTCTCCCGCTCACTCAAAATCTGCAGGGATCCGACAAATCAGCAATTTCTCTTCATCGGTCAGCTTTCTTCAGTACCCTGCGTACCGAGTCCTGATCCCGATTGAGAGCAGAGACCGCAACCGGAAGATCACAATGGGAACCCCCCACTCAGCCCCCAACTGCGCCCATAGATGCGCACGGACCCTCCGTCTCCCCTCCTCCGAGCCACGCCCACACGAAGCGTCGCCAGTATGCTGCCGGACAGACACAAGTTTACTATGGTACAAATGATCCCCTCCCTGACCCCACGTACGGCGCTGTCGGTGTCCAGCAGCAGCAGCAGCCAGGGCCTACTACTCAGCTCTTCACCCCCGGGCTGGCAGCCGAACAGGGTTTCGCCGGGCAGCAACAGCCACCATATCATGCACCGACTACCCAAGAGTCCCAGTACATCAATGCCCCCGGATTCGGACAGGAACCTGTTTATTATCCCCCAACGGCACCCGTCAACCAATTGGCGGATCAGTTCAGTCAAATGGGCATGGGCCAGAAGCCCCTGCAGCTCTTCACGACAAATCTTTTGACGTCCCCACCCGACCCGCGCGAGCTGAGCCGTCCCCCTCCAGAGATCCGGTTGCCGCCAAACTCGTGCATCACCACGTCACCCTACGCGAACGCCGAGTATAGCTACCAACGGTGTACGCTGAACGCCATCCCGACGACGTCTTCTCTCCTCAACAAGTCAAAGATACCGCTCGCCCTCGTGATCACTCCTTACCGTACGGTGAGAGAGGGCGAACAGCCTGTACCATTAGTCACGGACACAGTGATTGCGCGTTGCAGACGCTGCAGAACATACATTAACCCATACGTTCAGTTCATTGACGGCGGTAACCGGTGAGTTGCCTGCACTCTCATCCCATGAGCTCGATTTCATTTGTCACATTTTCTCAAGTTGGCGGTGCTGTATGTGCAATATGTCGAACGAGGTACCTCAGCTCTTTGACTGGGATCAGGCTCGGAACCAGCCTGGCGATCGATGGGCTCGTGACGAGTTGAACCATTCCGCTGTGGAGTTTGTTGCGCCGACCGAGTACATGGTTCGGCCACCCCAGCCAGCAGTGTACGTCTTCCTCATTGATGTCAGTCACGTGGCCGTCCAGTCAGGTGAGGGGTCACGCATTCTATTGCATGACGTGGTTGATTTTTATGTTCAGGTATGGTCGCTACTGCGACGCGTACCATCTTGGAGAACCTGGACCGTATACCTGATGAAGACGACCGCACCAAGGTGGCGTTCGTCGCATTCGATACGTCGTTGTATTTCTTCTCCCTGCCCGTGAGTTTTACTGCGTCTGGTCATCGATTAGTTTCAATTACATCCCATGCAGCCCGGCACGACTGAGTCGTCTATGCTGGTCGTCTCCGATGTCGAGGACGTCTTTTTGCCTAAGCCAACTGATCTCCTCGTCAACCTGGCCGAAGCAAAAGCGTCGCTGGAATCTCTTCTTGGAAGAATCAATGATATGTTCCAGGACAACCACACTGTTGGCAGTGCTCTCGGTCCTGCCCTTCAAGCAGGTTTCAAGTTAATGGTATGTATATTTATGGTTCCTTGTTGTTCGTTGTTGATGGCATTGTAGGCCCCGATTGGTGGAAAAATCATCGTATTGTCCGCTTCTCTGCCTAGCATAGGTCATGGCGCTCTCAAAAACCGGGAAGACCCCAAGATTCTTGGTACTTCCAAGGTACGTTGTGGCCTTCCAGACGTCATATGTGCTCATCCTGCGGCAAGGAATCCACATTGCTTCAAGCAGCGTCGCCATTCTACAAGACGTTTGCTATCGAATGTTCGCGTGCACAAGTTTCTGTGGACATGTTCCTCTTTAGCTCAGCATACCAAGATGTAGCTAGTCTTGGTACGCACTTCCATCATAAATTGAACCATTTCTGATTTCACCTGTGTTGCAGCATGTCTCCCCCATTACACTTCTGGCCAGACGTTCTTCTACCCTGCATTTAATGCTTCGCGCACTGAAGATGCCATCAAGTTCGCGCACGAATTCGGCGAAGTGCTTGCGATGCCGGTCATGCTCGAAGCCGTTATGCGCGTCCGTGCTTCAAAAGGTAGACTGGAATTCTGTCCCTGACACTGTGATTTACCTTATCAATTTCAGGCTTGCGGATGGCATCGTTCCACGGAAACTTCTTTGTCAGATCAACGGATCTTCTCGCGATGCCAGCTGTGCCGACCGACCAATCATATGCCATAGAAATTCAGATTGAAGATACCATCACCGCTCCGTTTGTCGTCATGCAAACTGCCGTCCTGCACACGACATGCTATGGCGAGCGCCGTATTCGTGTCGTTACACTCGCACTCCCCACCACGAGCAGTCTTTCAGAAGTATATGCCTCCGCAGATCAAGTGGCTATCGCGACACTATTGGCGAACAAGGCCGTGGAGCGGTCGCTTACGCACAAGCTGGAAGACAGTAGAGATGCGATTCTGCAGCGCATGGTGGACATCCTATCGGCGTACAAGAGTAGTATGACGGCTGCAGGTGCAGGCGCCAGTGCACAGTTGGCTATCTCCGAGAACTTGAAGATGCTCCCTGTGCTAGTTCTCGGGCTGCTGAAGAATGTAAAGCGCCCGCTGGTTTTGGACCATTAAACTAGTGACGCTGATATGTAACGTTTCTGTTTGTTAGGTTGGCATTCGGCAAAGTGCTCAGATTCCTCCCGATCTTAGAGCGTATGCTCAAGCACTGCTTACATCATTGCCTTCACAAACGCTCATTCCTTATATCCACCCCACGTTCTATTCACTACATAACATGTCCCCTGAGGTGCGCTTGGTATGGATTACTGTATGGTTTGGTTGACACTGACTTGTATTGCAGGTGGGTATTGTTGGAGAGAACGGTATCATCATGCCAACTCCGCTACCTTTGACTTCGGAACGCCTCGAACGACATGGTCTCTTCCTGATAGAGGATGGCCAGACTATCTTCTTGTGGGTCGGTCGTGATGCAGTGCCACAGCTGATCTTGGATGTATTTGATCTCCCCAACTACGAGGTCCTGCGTGGTGGAAAGGTGAGCGTCGTGGTACTTCGTCGACAGTCTGATCTTACTCAACTCCACTTTCCCAGACGACCCTTCCAGCTCTCGACAATCCCTTCTCACAACGCGTCAACGCCATCATCCAGAAAACGCGGGAGCTACGCCGCGGGGTGTACTATCCCCATCTCTATGTCGTTAAGGAGGACGGCGAGCCGCCGTTGCGGTTGTGGGCACTGAGCGGTCTCATCCAAGACCGTGCAGACGTGTTGCCGAGTTACCAGCAGTTTATTAATCAGCTCAAGGACAAGGTCAACGGGGCCAACAATTATTGAGTCTAGGTGCAGTGTAGAGCGGGACTGGCGACGTAGAGATGAGGATTGATAATTCAGTATTGTTCTCTTCGACGCTTTCGTCTTTTTTCTGGCATTTCTTTCATTCTTTTCATAATGTTGAGACGCACGAGTAATGTTGACGAGTGCCTTCTATGATTGATGACCGGCGTTCGGAACTAGGGCATGATATCGAGGTCATGTACAGCAGGCTATCTGTAAAAATGATGCGGCATTCCAAGGACCTTGAGCCTGATTCAAGTTCGGGGACGTACCAGTTGTATTGATCGGGAGTAGTAAGTAACCTAGTATCGACGGCCTCTTAGATGGGCTGGTCACCAGACTAAGTACTACAATCGGTGTTTCCCACTCCTCCCACATCATGTCATGGCCTCGCATCCGAAATATAAATATCGTCAACCCGGTTTTAAGTGGGAACGGTTACAAACTGGCAGCAAGAATCGCCTCGTCAAGCCATGCAATCCACCACTCTGTCCATAGAAGGCGGCGCAAATCCACGACACCCAACGACCCGGTCGAGCGATGACCACATCCACATTGGTGATCACATCGAATTGAGCGACCTTACACGCAAGGTGTCTGCAGGTGATGCCATCGCGATGAAGCACGTCTCCCACTCGGGCGTTGCCAACGATACCGTGCCAGTGGTTCAGACCAAGTCACAGCGCCTCCGCGCACGCCTCCAGTTTGCGACCCTCTGCTGGACGCTATATCTTGCAGGTTGGAACGACGGCACGACGGGTCCGTTGCTGCCCCGGATACAAAAAGTCTACAATGTGGGTATCCTTGTCTGATATGGACGTCGGATGTTGACATGTAACGGGCGCGGACAGGTCAACTTTGCGGTGGTGTCCCTGATTTTCGTGTTTGCTTGCGTCGTGGGTGTCGTCTCGACTCTGTTTCACAGCGGCGAGAATTCCGATGTTGATGGTATCAAAAGGGATTTTTGACGGGCGCATTCTCCAACGTCGTGTTGAACGATCGATATGGGTTCGGCAAGGTTGTATTGTGCCGTTCTGACGGTTGTCTTGGATTGTTGACATGCAGAGTCCTGCACCATAGGTTATCGTTTTCGGTATGTTGTCTATGCTTGCGCCAAAAAAAAATAGCGGGTTTATTGTGTTGCTTCCCAGGATCTGTACTCCAGGTGATTGGTTATATCATCGAATCTGCCGCCTTGCCTTTTCCAGCATTCGTGCTGGGGTATGCCATCAACGGCATCGGCATGGCATTGCAGGTCCGTTGCTTGTCTCGTGTGGTCGCTGCCGTCACTAGACACCATCCCAGGACGCTCAGGCAAACGGTTTTGTAGCGAGTCTCAAGGACAATGCAGAAACTAAAATGGGAATCTTGCATGCGGTACGCGCTTTTTTGCCATTCATTGGACACGACTGAAATAGGATAGGCTTATGGTATGAGGTATCGTGCGTTGCGTCTGGGCCCCATGCTCACGCGTACCATGTTCAAGGCGCTGGCGCGCTGTCGTCTCCGCTCGTTGCGACGCAGTTTGCTCAACTTCCCCACTGGTCTTTCCATTATCTCGCGTTGTTGGGTGTCGCGTTGATAAACACTGTTCTCTTGGTTGCAGTCTTTCGTTTAAAGCGCCAGGATGGTCTGTTTCAACCACGGCTTGCTTGTATTCAGTGCTCACATTGCTCGCAGAATGCTTGGCTGAGATTGGATACCCCGCAGGGGAGCAGAGCGAGAGCGAAAACAGTCACTTTAGACAGATATTTGCGTTGAAGGATGTACACCTCCTTGCGATGTTCATCCTTGTCTACGTTGGCGTCGAGGTTACTCTCGGGGGTACGTCTATTGTGACGTTTCTACATACCATGCCTGATTCACGGTGATATTCAGGCTGGATCGTAACATATGTCATCGACGTCCGTGGCGGGGGTCCTTCGTCTGGGTATATATCATCAGGATTTTTCGGAGGTATGTCACATCTAGGAAGAGCCAAACTCCATCAAACCTATTCGTCGATAATCAGGTTTGATGACGGGTCGTGTTGCCTTGTTGTGGCTCAACCGGAAGGTATATCTCCTGCATCCGCTCTCGTTCATTATCATGTCGACCATTTCAGGTGGGAGAACGGAGGGTTCTGTTCATTTACGCACTTCTTGCCATTGGGTTACAGTTGGTCGTCTGGTTTGTACCTTCGCTGATCGGTGGTGCCGTGTCTGTTTCAATTATCGGTGTCCTACTGGGTCCGATGTATCCGATTACAATGAACCACGCCGGACGCGTTTTACCAGCTTGGCTTCTGACCGGTAATGTCTCCCGTCGCAACTTGTACGAAGACCCTGGGACTGACGCTGGTTATGGCAGGTTCAATTGGATGGATCGCTGGTTTCGGTCAAGCGGGGTCAGCACTGGTGCCTTTTATGACGGGCGCAATCGCATCCAAGACGGGTATCAGCTCTTTGCAACCCCTGTGAGTATGATGGTGTTTGTCGACTGGGCTGCTCTTACGCACGGTGTACAGGTTAGTAGCGATGATGGTGTTCATGACGGTCCTCTGGGCGCTCGTTCCCAGCAAGGGCTCGAGGCGTACGGATTGATGACACGATATGACAATGTGATTGACCACGTCAGTAACATGGAATCCAGTGATTATACATGATATGAAACGACGTCCATGCCCCTTCTGTATTACGGTGTAGCCCAGACACCGTACGCCCTTTCGTTGCGTGCCAAATATCCACTTGCAACCTACTGGGCGACGCTTTCTTAGTGTGAATAGGTTTCTGTAAACCATCCACCTCTAGCCCACTCCGGGAGTCCAAGCCTTGCGAGAACGTCTCTAGAACCTCTTATTCCACTAGCGTTAAATTCAGATGTCACCGTGTCGGTATCTACTCCTAGTCCTCATGAGCGTCTCGAGCGGACGCCACGATCGCACCACAAACATCTTGAACCCGTGGCACCACGTGCTCTGAGTGACATGAGAATTCCTCATCTTGAAGTACCTGAGCGTGCTCGGAGGTATGCAAGTCCTCGAGGCTTGAGTTTGGCGAAGTGACCTCATCAAATTCATCGAACGTACGGTGGAGCCGTGTGGAAAC
>JBBPJQ010001262.1:0-11833 GCA_038088795.1 Boletus rex-veris
GCCAAACCCATTGTCGATGTTAAGGTCCATACGACCTTGCAAGTCAAGCACGTATAGTTCCCGTACATTGATGACGAACCGTGGGGTAAGGGTATATAAGGGAATGTTGGCAGCAAATGCGAGTACTTGTGCGGAGGTGATGAGACTATTGAGAAGAATGCCGATCATAACGTCGAGTTGAATGAGTTCGCCATGCCACCAGAAGGAAAAGGAGACAAAAATACCTAGCAAAGAAATATAGAAGACAATCTCGAGGAGACTCATGTATCTGTTTATCTGTCGTTCCCGCGTCGTTCGATGGATGAGCAATTCCCCCACTAACTTGGCCACCACCATGATGAACAAGATAGTACCAAGAATGAATTGGATAATCCTGGACGCATCCACGTCAGTATGTTGAGCACGACGTTGGAAACCGTGTTGTCGAGTACTTGGGCAATCGACACTGGAAGGCAAAGTTTCATACAATGACGCGATGAATCAGTAGACTTTGTTGATACGTACCGGTGGCATATTTTGAATCGCTGTAAATGCCACAGCTGATAAAGAGCAAGACGACCTCCGATACATATTACAAGGATGATACTCAGGATGACCCTTGACCAATTGTACATCGCATACACACGACGGATCATCATCACTCCAATCACCATTATCAGCTTTCGTCAAGGTGTGGAAGATGACGATGCTCACTATCAGCACCCACCCAAAAACTTGCATAAGCCCAGTTGCTCAGAAAATATATTACAGTGCCTTGAACGTATCCGAATTTAGTCCAGACTCAGGAATGGTCGGATATGCTCACAACTATCAGAGCAAGTCAATACCTGCAGGTTCTGAAGTGTGAATCTGGGTACTTACGTCTGATATCGTTTGAGGTGTTTGCGGTGTTCAGATGATTGATGAGATACGGGCGACGAATACCATACCTTCAATGGGCCCGGTATGAAAGTAGTGTCGCCTGCATGTGCGTTTTGTCAGTTTAGTTCACTGAAATTCAACATCATGAACAGACCGAGGTATGAAGCGCTTAGGAATGGATTCGACGTCAATACCTGACAAACATTCTAGTCGGCATTAACTCACAAGGCGGAAACAAGGCCGACATAACGAATCTGGGAAATGGATGAGGTTTTGATATGCGCTGCGAAGCGGTGGAACGCAAGCAGACTCACAAGAAGAAACAGCGTAGAAACCATCATCCAGAGTGTTTTCTATCACAAGTATCATATACGTCGTGCTCGCTTGCAAATATATCGATTACGAACCCAAATATAGGTCACCTGCGAAATTTTGTCAGTTGGGGTGGACGCGATGGCACGCACGTCATCGTGGCGTCGTTGACAGCGCTGTGTTGTCAACGTCCTCACCACGTCGCGCGCCATGTGGTGGGACGAGGGACAGCGGCGTGGTGGACGCGATGGCATGTGCATCGTGATGGTGGTGGGACAGGAGGTAGCAGCGTGGGGTGGGAGGGCAGGAGAGCACAAAACCCAGGAGGGAAAAACTGAGGGCAGGCAGGCGAGCGCGCGCGTCGCGGTCGACGGGCAGGCCCGAGAGGGGACTATAACGTAGTTCCGCCGTGGCACCACAGTGGGGACTGTGGTCTGGCCTCAACGGGACTGAGTTCTTTCCTCGTCAGAAATTCGAAGATGCGTCGGAGAGACACAATCCCGCAGCACTTACCATAGTCGGTCTGCCTGCCTGCGACACGCGGCCAGTCGCGAAGCACACGACGGTATGTCCGTCCATTGAGACTTTCATAAGTCTCGTGGTTTGTTTGGGCCCTCGGACCCCGGCCAGAAAACACGAGGAGCGGAGGGAAGGCACGGGAGCGAGCCTGATATGAGGGGGGGGAGGCCCGGGGTTTAAAAGGAGGAAGATGGGGAGAGAGTCTCAGCCCCGTTCAATCCCCTCCTATCTCAGTCTCTCGCGCGCGCGCGTTCTTCGTTCATTCATTCATTCGTTCATTTTCCGTTTCCGCCATGCGCCCGCGACGCCGACGTCGACGCGCTCGGAACGGGGTCGTCGTCGTCGTTCTTCTATTCTTTCTTGGCGCGTTTGCGTGACGTCGAGGCCCTTCAGTCCCGGGGGGGTTTTTTTCCCTTCCTGCTCGCCTCCCCTGCGCGATCGACTCAGCCATGAGTGGCGGTGTCAATGGGCGGCGACCCCACGGTCCGGGACGGGAACCCCACTCCGTTCTCTGGATCAGCTATGGTGGCCTTGACGAACCCCCATCCACTTCTTCTTTCTCACTGAATTTGAATGAACAGCATGGGCTAAACGCGCGGCCTGCAGATCGGCAGAGGCAGAGCCTGTAAAGAAAGACATCTAATCATAGGCAATAAGTCGATGTCGGAGACTCTTGTCTTCACGAGGCTCGATAAACCGCTCGCGATCTACATCTGTGGTTTCGGATGGTGCAGCTAGTGCGCGTTGCAAGGGTTCTGTTCCACGGGCGATATGCGGAATCGGAGGTAACTTTTTGACAGGATGAATGAATACTCTCAGTTGGTTAGAGTCTGTCGAGTGTGACGAATGACATGCTACCAACCTGATTCAATCTCCGCCCACATGCCGTGGTAGCTGCCACTCATGAGTGAATCACTCGCTTTACTTAATTGACTCACTACAATCGTATCCGCGAGTATGGTATGCATGCAAATGCGCCTCGAACCCCTTGTATGTTTTGGTTTTTTCATGGGTGTCGCGCAATAGATCCCAGTGGCATACTGGGCAGTCGGGTTATAGGTGTAGGGTATTAGGTCCTAACCGGAGTTTGAAACCAAACCTACCGTGGTCCGGGCGGGCCGCAAATAATTATTGTCGAGTTTGAAGTCCCTGTTCCCCGTCGTCAGAACGTTTGAGCCAAACGACAAGAAAACTACAGCAATCTCTGGTACTACATACATCAGCAGTACATCCGTGCATGGACTTGCAGTCAACAATTCCCAAACGAGGGCGCGGCAGGCCAAAAGGTAGCAAGAATAAGTCTACCGCGAGCAACGTTGGCCGCCCTCGCAAAGACGGTGAACCTCCACGGAAAAAGGAAATGGTGGATCGCTTGCCTTCATTTGTGCTCCACTGGCAACTCCCGTGCACGCTCGCGCGTGGCTACCGGCACCCTTGCCCACCCTCCCCAACGTACACGCTGACCCCTGCTATATGTATGTGGTGACACTGCCCCGAGTATCACATTCTATACCCGAAATATACGTTATAGGTGCGGGTGAGTAACGCTAACACACGCTGCACGCGGGTTCACCCGGCGTGCAGTTTAGACTGTCTGGGTGTATGAGTGGCTCGAGTTGATCGGAATGCGGGATTGTTGGTTGCTGGGTCACCGCATTACCACGCAGTCTGTCGCTGCGTTGAAACAAAGGAATTTAAAAAAAGATAAGGCCTTTATGTTCAAGTCGTGTGACCAGACTTAACTTTGAAAAGACCTTTGGACCTGTGCACTGCCCAGAGCATGAACGTCACCAAACACTTTGGATCTTTAGAGGGTTTTCAAATGTGCGTTTCAGTCCTCTAGTGCAAGACCACAAACATTCAACCCATGCAAGCGTCTGCACATATAGAGCGTCCAAAATATGTTATTATTGCTTATCTCCGTTTCCCGTCGTTGTCTGTGCCGAGCACGGAGATCAGAATCTCCACCAAAAGTAAGACCTCAACGAAGCCAAAACTACATCCTCTACTAGTAAACAACCTTTACTGGCACGTCCTTGTCGGAACGCAGTCAGGCTGTGTATATATGTACTCCACCCGCCAGTCTCCACTTCAAGAGATGCGGTGATGTAACAGTAGTTGAAAATGAAACGGCGAACATATGTGAGTGTCATTTATGTTTGCTACAAGTATTCGTGCTCCTGGAAAGGTGCACACCTGGTTCTTATGGCGAACTATCTTGACGAGTCCAAGGTAGGCTGTGATGTCAAGAGGTCATTTGCCAGATGGTTGGATCGAAGTCCTTAAGTGTATGCTTGTCGACGACCACAATACGAAAATAACAGGCAATGCATTTACATAACATGAAACAACGATTTGAATTTCAAAAGCAGGTACACCGAGTATCCAATGGACATTCGACATCTGACGTCGTCAACCGTTGCGTTTCGCACTCATAACCATTCTTCCCAACACCAGGGGACGAAACAGAAGATAGGATTGAATATTCTCGTAGCATTGTACATGGTTCGAAAGAAACGATACTGAAAAGTGCCATAACCAACGACGAAATACTTGGGTAGTACAAACAACATAAAATGGATGTTTCAGGTGATGTTTCGACTTCCACTCAATCACGTTTCCAGTCAGGAGGCCCGGGGGAGTTCTATAACGAAATCATGCTCAAAATTAATGGTGCAACACATAGTATGAATTCGAGACATACCCCCTGCGGATCCGTGAAAGCTTCCGGAGTGCGCTCCGCAAGTTCACCGAGGCGTGCCTAGTAAGAACCGATCACAGGTCAGTCCAGCCAGACACCAAATATGAGGACGCACCGGAGAGGCAATGACAGCGGCAGCGGCAGCAAGGATTAGAAGAATGGGAGAGAACTGCATAATTGGCTTTGAGATGTATGCACAACGGGTGTGTTTCTGAAATCCATGGCTGAGAATGGCCCCTTTTATGCAGCCCGGCATCCCAGGGCACAGACGCGTTTTCCCTACGGGTGCTACTAGTATTAGCACCACGGAAACGGTCTGTAAATCGTTTTCAGGATCTGAGGACCTCGGGCTCTTGTGTGTTTCAGATCACTGGGGCTTTTACGCTCTCCCCTCTGTCATCCCGGGCCAAGCCTCTAGCGCTCGGTTACGCTCGGTGTACCTCATATGGTCATGCGATGTCACCACTTACTTATCTTCGGACGCGGCTGTCATCATCTTCAATGACATACCACGGCCCTCCGGGCACTCCTGGACCTGCAAGCCCGTCGTGGTAGTTAAATGCATTAAACCCATTGAGAGTGATTGACGATACCCATTCGACTCCATTTTCAACTCCATCCGCTAGTTACATCCCAGCACAAGCAGGTGTAGACTCATTAGGAGCACATTTAACACAAAAGGAGCGCCCGGTCCGTCAATCGATCAGACATCACGCGTCACGCCATCCCCACAAAACCTGGACCACAGTCCAGGAATACATTTCCTGGCATCGGGTGAATTAGACAAAACATTTCTGTCGGTTTGCTGGCCAACCGTTCGATTTTGGGACGTGCTTGTTGAGATGTCAAGGTTGATGGTTGTGGAAAGACTATGACCATCCCGTGTTTTCGAGTCGCTCGATGTCATGAACCGCCACGTCGCAGTGTGAATCCCATAGCATGGGAGGCTTGGTATGTATTGCTTCGGGATGTGCAGTCTCCGAGTCGTTCCTCATGCACATGGGCTGCCAAGTTGCTTAACAAAATGACCACAAAACATTTCTTACATGATGATGTCATGATGCCACGGCTTCGGATCAACGTACTTGATGGCCGCAACAGATGAAGTTGTCCACCATCTATCTAGTGCCATCCACTCGCAGGTGATGCGGGTGATTGTCAATCTTCGTTCCTTTGTCAGGAGACCATTATCCATGATCAGGCCCAACGAATGTGATGTCGCCGATAAGATAGGGCTGATGCTTGGGGGTCGGAGGTCCGGGGTCAGGCAAACGGAGATGTGTCAGTTAGCATAGCCTTCAAGTTGTCTAACCCGGTGTTTTCTTGAGCCTATAGGTCCAGTTCGGAGTTTGATAAAGTTCCCGAAACGTCCGAGTCCTGACAAGTGTTCCTTCCTCCGTTATTTTATCTTCCTTAACAGTCTCAAGCTTTGAGCGTAGTGATCAAGCAAGTTGCTTCTCGAAAACGCATGACATCACTGTGCTGAGAACAATTCAGAAGCGATCCAAGGTCTTGTGAGCTTGAATTTTCTGCTTCGCCATGTTCTAACGCTTCAAGGATATACCTAGCAAACACATGACATTTCGGGGTGTTCCCGATGCTATGCGGGTCGGATTCTGGATGGTCCCACTGTGCCTTTGATTGACTGTCCGCATCATGATTGAAGCACGATGTCCCGATGGTGCCTCGAACATGTTCTGAACAGTTTCTACAGATATGGCACTGGCAAATTTCACTGCCTGAACTGTCACATCACTCGCGGAATCTCGGACGTCACTGTAAATGGAGATAATGACTCGTCGTCGCCAGCGGGCCGGAGCAAAGTACTTGCTCGTGTTGTTCGTGCTTTTGTAAATCTGATTTCCGCCAGCACCCTCGTTCTCTACTTCTGGTCATTCATTTGATAGTGTGACTCTGTGACATCTTTGGACGAGCGAAGGTCTCTCTTTCTCACCGCACCATTTCCACCTTGCTCGTCTGCTCGCGCCTCCAGCCCGTCCCGGTCCTTTCGTCGCACCCACCACTCCCTAACCTCAAACCAAGTTTTCGGCGCCTCGCAGACTTTCAATGGGCAGCAAGCGCCCATGCTGGGTATTTCCACGCGTTTCGCTGCGAGGCTTTCCCGCCCGCCTAGATCTATCCGATCCATACCTCCCCTCCCTATCGTTATTGCGTAGCGACTACACTTCTCCACATGTATCCGTAGCTACGCAATCCAGTGTCCTTCGCCGCTTCTCCGAGCGACATCCAAAGATGGAAGTCTTCCCGTTGCATAGGCACCATCAATGTTGATGTTCCATGGGACTTTGTGCGATGCAGTCTGCGATACAGAAACAAAGGTACCACATTAAAAGCAATAGAAAACTAAATATGATCATACAGAAAATGGCTCAGTATTAGCAGCCAAGGTGGTTGCGACCCCTTAGCAGTAAGGCCAAAAGAGGCTGCTGTCAAAAAACTTGGCTGATGGTGGCGCACACGTTTTGCACTCACTGATTGACATACGATGTCACTGGTCACTCGCGGAACGGATGGGATGGGTACTCGAGTACAAATGGAGACAATGACACTGGCCCTGGCGGCCCAGGTTGCCGAACACGGAGTAAAGTATTGTCCCCCCTTTCCACAAGCGCAATCGATGATATTCCAAGTAAATTTCTGCGCAGTTGCTCGTGACGCGGAAATTATCAAGGTACCACTCGCATACAATCAGAAGATCGATAGTCGTTCAGCAAATTTGGCCAGTCTTAGGGTTTCCATGATGGTTGCGCACCCCAAGGGAAAGCCATGAGTAGCTTGCTGTCAACTGACAGCAGTGTAAGAGTCGTAACTAGGTCCGCAGGCGACGTTGGTCGTGGCACGTAAGAGTTCTTGACAGCAGGGGGCGTGGTACGGAGAGCCGAGGTTTAATGCGCTATTGCTTCGCCGAGCAGTAGCACTAGATTTCATTCAGTTATTCAGGACTGATTCCTCGCAGGACATCCGTATGCAAGTAGACATTTAGTATCAGTATTCCGATACAATCTGCCACTGGTGCATCACATTTAGATCAAAATGGGCACACAAACGCACCAAATGTCATCGGTTATTAAATAATAACCATTGGACAGGCCGGATCATCCCCGCGTCGGGTTCACGGTTTCGTCAACCAACTGATTCTGTATGACAGTCAGGGACGAGGGTGTGCGTCACAGTGTGTCCGGTCCACAATAGTTCAGGTCCCTCTTCATGCATCATGCATCCCATAAGCGAGACAGGAGATGCCGCTATATCGTGTGCGAATTTCTATCCCCCACGCGATGACAGATCAACGTGTATGGGGATATTACTACCGGACGACCACAAGCATAACTTGTTGTAGGCTGAGCGACAGCAACGTAGGCGAGAGAAGTTTCAGTTTCCTGTCCAACCAGTCTGAATGATACATACCTACGTAAAATTTTGAGTCGGGGCCGTGCCTCGTCGACTGTCCACAAGCACTAACATTATGCACGATGCTCAGTCGCTCGTGGTTCGGCATGGGATGTTTCGACAAGTGAACCTGAGGATGACACCGGAAACAAGAGAGAATTGTCAGTCGGACAGCAATGTGCCTCGTCGGATTAACGCTGAGGCACAATCGATGAAGTTGTTGCACGCGACTCTGTGCGCGAACATAATGGTACCACTCGAGACAACACAGGAAACCAATTATCATTTAGTGTACACGCAAACTAGCCAGTCTTAGGGCTGCCAAGGTAGTGGCGACACCTAAAGAGAAAGCCACCAGGAGTCTGCCGTCAAAAGGTTTGTTTGACGACGGAGAATTCGCAACCATGTCAGCATTGGACAGTGGTCGTGGCGCGTCACGGTCGTAAGAATTCTTGATGGAAAGGGGCGTGTTATGCGCTTGCTCCAGGCCAGGGAGACCATCGAGGCTCCAAGTGTTTTCAGTGGTCCACCATGCCTTGATGCCACCTGGTGCCTTTTCTGTGGGAGATACTTGTGCTTCCGCCAGCTCAAGTTTATCACACCACCATTCGAGCTGTGAGCGCTGACCAATGAATTTATATTGAGGAACACCAAAGCCACATGACTAGACATGTTGCGAGGAGAGTCAGAAATCACACACAGGTCCAAGGGCGTGACCAGGATGCTCACCGTAGCAACCTTGTGCACGTTGATGACTATTGCTGCTCGAGATCCTGCCTTGCGACTCGCAGGAGGTATCAAGGCATCATATTCTGGCGTTCCAAACTCATGCACGGTGCCTTCATCGTGTCGTTGTAGGTTAGTCCGACATGAACACTCTAATGGCGATGAGCGCGCGCACGCACCTATCCCCCACATTCTCAAGATTCGCGGAGCACCCTCGAAGGCGTGGAACATGATTGTAATCCTAGCATTTCCAGGCTCACGCATGTGTGCAATGGTCTCCACACCTAGCAAGTTGGTGTCAGTGACAAACGGGAGAGAGCGAACTCGAAGGAATAGTGACTTGCCACTGCCAGTCATATCCTCATACCAAACACGGTTCTTGTTCAGTATGTGAAAACTCTCGACGCATCCCTTGGGTGAGACGTTGACGTGACCCTTGAGAGCGGCAGTGGCGACCCAGAACATATTTTGCCTTGCGATCCATTCGAGATGTTTGTCTGGGATCTCGTCATAGAATATGGCCATCTTATGTGAGGATAGAAGTAAAGGTATGAGGGAAAAGTACTCGCGAGATGTTTGGTTACGGCGATCATGCTGGATACCGTAGAGAGCTACACGCTTACATAATAACCTTCGCCCGCTACATTTGCCGTCCGTCACGCGTCACGCCTGATCAGCAAGCACGTCCCCGGCAGCCGACCTTTTCAACATGAATGACGTGAGAGTGGGCGGTTCAGTGAAGCAGCGAAACAATACATGTACATGCCCTAATCGCCGCTGATTGAGCGACGGTATGATGTCACTCTGCGCGGGATTACTTACTCCCTAATAGTAGGTGAAAGACTGGCGAGGCTGGACAATATCCTTCCTCGGAGCTGGCGTAATTCAAGGCATTGAAAACCCCAAGCTTCTCGCTCTTAATACCGACAGCTGGCTCGCTGATATCCATTGCTGCCGAGGTTCAGCAAGTTTCTTTTGCGCCCTTGCTGGAGCGATTTGGCCGCCGTTAGCCTATGTCAAATGATGGCCCAGTGACCTCGAGATCAATGATAGCTTCAAATGGGATCTATAGATGACTGTCAGGGGGAGGAGACACGTTAATGATGAGAATAGAATACTTACCAGAATTTTTTCGCTGTGTCTCGTTCTCCCTCGCCGATGGCGCTGCGATGGGACCGAGGTGTCTTTGTCTCTGTCACGTCACGGTCGTGCAGCACATGTGCGTTTAAACCACCGATACCTGTGTACCACTATTCTCGGCCCTTTCCTCCATAACCATCTCCGCATCCTCCAACGTCCGAGTCGCACCCTCCTTCTGCAAACGCTATCATCCCGATTATCGTCGACACTCCCACACCGCGACACACTCCGCTCGACAAGCCAAACCCAGTGTCAACATCACGATTCCAACGGCCTTGCGTGTCGCGCACGTACAGCTCTCGTACGTTCATGACGAATCGCGGTGTGAGGGTGTACAGGGGAACGTTGGCGGCAAATCAACAGCACTTGTGTGACCCATCCCTGGGGGATGGGAAGCAGGATGCTAAGCGTGGTGATCACACCATTGAGGAGGGCGCTGGTCGTGACATTGGTCGAGTGAGTTCGTTATACGAGGAGGAGTCGGGACAACGTACACAAAGAAATATAAAACACCGTCTCTGACAAGGAGAGTCACGTATCTGTTTAACTCCCATTTCCGCGTCGCTCGATACATCTGGAGCGACTGTTTCATGGACTGAGCCACCACCATGATGCTCAAGACAACGCTTGGAATGCACTGGATGATTGGGAACAGATTGATCCCTGACTATGTTTCGATCACAGTGGCGCGCACTGTTATGTCGAGCACTTGGAAAATTGACACTGGGGACAGAGTCTCGTGAGAACAACACTGAGAATCGGTCAACTCTGTTGAATACGCTGAGATATAGTTTGGATCACTGGAAATGCAAGTGGCGACGATGAATGCGATGACCTCTGCGATGTACATCGTAAGGAGAACATGAAGGATGGTCCTTGACCGATTGTAATCGCATACACGTGGAGGATCATCAACACTGTAATTAACCTCATTATCAGTTTTCTCAAGCTGTGAACGATGGACACACACACACACTGTCAGCTCCCACCCAAAAAAGAGCATATAGTCAACTTTTGTTCAGAATTATATTGCCTTGAGAGTAACCGAATTCAGCCCAGACACCGGAGTGGCAGGTTAGAAAAAACTCACAACTATCAGTCCATGTCAGTATTCGGATATTCTCGAGTGTGAACGCGAGTACTTACGTCTGATATCATTCGAAGTGTTTTCAATGTTCGAATGAGTGTTTGACGAGGTAGTGCCGACTTCATGTGTTTTTCGTCAGTCTAATCCACCCCAACTCGAAAACATGAACATACAGAGTATAGAAGTGCTTAGGAACGGATTCGCAGTCAATATTTGGCACACATTCTACCCGGTTCCAACTCACAAAGTATAAAGGTAGCCCACATAATGAATCTGATATGGACTTGAAGTTTGAATATACACTGAGAAGCAGGCCGGTGACTCACGAGAAGAAGTCAACTACCGACCCAAATGTAAGTTATCTGAGAGAGCCGTCAGCAGGGTGAACCTTTCCGAATAACGAAGACCAGCAATCTACCTCTTTTGAAAACGTGAGGCCTGAAGACGTATTGTTAACACCAGCATAGCGGAACGAAGAATCGAATTAGTTGGCTTACAGTAATCATAACCGATTGCAATCGTGATCGCGACTACAACAGTCAATCAGCACCAGACTTTGATCTACCACGAGCGTAAATGACCTACGGCAGGTATAGTCGTACAACTGTTGGTGTGTCACTAAGGCTTGTACATTGGTCCAAACACTTGTTACCACCCTCGCTCCTCGGGGCGATAGTCACGCTGATTGGGGTATCCACCAGTGTCCTCCGCCCTCTCCCCTACCGTGACCATCTCCTCACTATGTCCTGGCTCGCTGGTCGTACCCCTTTCCGCAAACGCTATCGTCCCAATTGTCATTGACACTCCCACATCGCACCGCGCGCCGCTCGACAAGCCAAACCCATTGTCGATGTTAAGGTCCATACGACCTTGCAAGTCAAGCACGTATAGTTCCCGTACATTGATGACGAACCGTGGGGTAAGGGTATATAAGGGAATGTTGGCAGCAAATGCTAGTACTTGTGCGGAGGTGATGAGACTATTGAGAAGAATGCCGATCATAACGTCGAGTTGAATGAGTTCACCATGCCACCAGAAGGAAAAGGAGACAAAAATACCTAGCAAAGAAATATAGA
>JBBPJQ010001263.1:0-11822 GCA_038088795.1 Boletus rex-veris
CGGAGGTGCCGGAGTGTCCCATCGTCAGCGGAAGTGGAAGCGAGCCAAGGAGTGAAGCGCGTTGACTATCTGCTGGATAAACACGTTTTCAAAGGGTTGATCAGAACACTCGTTGAAGATGACTACTGGAAACTGATCACTCTCTGAACGCCGCGTTTCTGATGATGACGAGTATCTCTGATGATTTATTTACATGCCCCCCTCATACCCGCCCACGATAGACAAGGGACAGTATTTGTAACATCACCCCACCTGCAACCAGCTATTTAACATACAAGGAGAGTAAAGACAACACGTTGGAGAGTCAGCGGACGTAGTAGTATTGCCATCTGCGCGCGATCTGAAGCATTACATAGGAAGGAAAGATTACAAATGTCGATCTCGCAAGATGCACCACTCCATATGGGTCTTGTTCACCACAAAGCTCATCGTCAGTCGCAACGCATTGCGCTCAACCCGTACTCGCCCCGTTCGATCACCCAACGGCCGATCCGATCATACGCCGGAAGTTGTTTGTTGAAGTTTTGAGCTATTTTCTCATGGTGTATTACTTAAGTAAGTAATTCAGTCAAGGATCCGAATAAGTACCGTCGGTCACGGAATCCTTGGGAATCAATGATGAACCAGTGCTGCACGACACAACGGCGTGTTCTTCAGAATTGTGATGCACATATCCAATAGGTACGGACGAGTCATCTCATTGTCTGGGAGCTCATGCAGAATGCCTCAGAGGGCGGTTTCCGAATGATCTCACCAATCAGATCACTCGAGACGGTCATGATCCAGTCGCATCTGGTGGATTCGCGGATATCTACCGAGGGATACTCCAAGACAATGGACAGTCCATTAAAGTGTGCTTCTACTTTGTGATTCACGACACGATGAGCGGACACCGATATCGTAGGTTGCCATCAAAGCTATCAAGACTTACTCGGGCAAGGATGGCAAATTTTCAAAGAAACAAAAGGCAAGTATTGCATAACCTTCTTGCCGTGCTTGTGTGACTTCTATGATCTTACAAATCTCACAGCGTCTTCGGCGGGAGATCAAAGTATGGTTGAACCTTAGACATGACAATGTTTTACTACTCCTTGGGACAACCATGGGATTTGGTCGATTCCCTGCCATGGTGTGCCCCTGGGTGGAAAATGGCACAGTGACGTCTTATCTCGACGACCATTATGATAGTCTTTCTGTGATTGAGCTCCTTGGCCTAGTAGGTGTCTTGGCAACTTCGTCTTGGGGGAACGGATTTGACCTCAGTCCCCATAGCTCAACAATGTTGCCTCTGGCCTACAGTATCGTGAGTGCGCCAGACCGAGTGATACCATAACTATTACAGATTCCAAGGAACATGTTTTGCAGTTCATTCACATTCTGTTGTGCACGGTGACCTATCAGGTGTACGTATCGTCAAATTATATACAATCACGTTGCACCATTGACCTGTAATCACCAGTCAAACATTCTCATTCATGAAAACGGGAGGGCATGCATTGCCGACTTTGGTCTGTCAATGTTATTGACCGAACTTGGGGCATCGACATTCGCTACGTCCTTCCATGCACGGGGCACCCTACGCTGGGCAGCTCCAGAATTGCTTGACCTCGAGGTGCCCGAGGATGACACGGAAGAGGACTCGCCACGTGTGGCGCACACGACACAGAGTGACGTGTATTCGTTTGGGAGCATCATGTTACAGGTGCGTAGGACATTCGTGCCGCATTGCACGTTCTCACACACGCGTGTTGGACAGATTCTGAGTGGCAAGGTACCATACCATTATTACAAGCGCGAAGCGCAGGTTTTGCATGCAGTATCAAAAGGGAAGACGCCGGTGCAGCCCAGCAGTGCACTCTTCACGGAGCGTCGATGGATGTTCATACAGAAGTGCTGGTCTGTCGTGGATATTTCCCAATCACGCCCTTCGAGCGAGGAGATCGTGCGGTTTACCGAGGACGAACTTTCCGCTGGTCGAGAACGTAAAGATGCACTATCCCAAGTCCAGCCGTACGTGAATGATTGTGTTGCACATTCCTCGGTTGCCCACACTGATCACAGAACACCCTCTGAATCGGCGCCGCCTGTGCGTGCGGCGGAGACGAACTTATATCCGCCACCACTTCCTGTCCCATCGCATGTTGTTCCTGTCCACGTTCACACATCTTCTCGTGGACATCGTACGCTATCTCCATCTCCACCCCGTGAGCCCGATGAACAAGAAACCATTCGCCCAATACCGATCCCACCTAGCCCGATTCTATATACCCAACTTGTCAGCGTCCCTAACGGGTGGATCCCAAGGGTCGATTCTCGCACGTCTTACGTCTCTGTGCCACCCCCGCACGAACTTCGACGGACGCCTCCACCTAGTTCTGTCGCTGCTGAACTTCAAGATCGTCGACCTACCATTCAACCAGAGCCTACCCCAGTCCCGCCACCTGTCCGGTCGTGCGATCATGCTTACCAGCCACTCGTTCCGCCACCTGTTCTGCTTGCATCTAGTGCTTCTACCCATATCTCACGATACGCTCTGGTGAACAAGCGCGAGATTTGTGCCGGGAGAGCAAGAAGTGGGAGTCAACCATTCAGGGAGAGTACATCCCGAAACGAGCATCACGATCCAAAACCCCACCATTCTTGCAAGACAGAAGCACAAAGAATCGCCGAACAATGGCGCAGAGATCAGGCTCGGTCCCAGAACTACTATATGAAGACGCGCACGCAGAACACGTCGACGCAGATAGACCCTACGGTAGAAGTGGGTAGAGCGTACGATGCTGTGATGTACCCGGCATATCCGGCGCTGCCGGTGGTGAAGTACCCGCCGCCGCCTGTTTGTCCACAGCCCAAAGATAGGTATCAAGACAAAGATCGAGATCAAGATAAAGAAGGGGACAGAGGAGATGACAAAGAAGGAACGAAGGGGATGACAAAGCCCACATCCTTTGTACAGATGTTATTGACCAGCCTTGGTATTTAGGCCGATGTAACATAAATACCCTGCTCAGGCCCATCATGTTGTGTAGCTGTCATCATAATCCGCGCTGGGTGGCTGCTCTCTAGCGGCGGATCCCGTGAGATGTAACCACCACTGCCTTTTGATTTCATCGTTCACCTTGGTGGCAGTTCCATGGACCAGGCGGTCAATTTTATACCTATAGCTCAACAATGTTGCCTAGATCTGGCCTACAGTATCGTAAGTGCGACATTTCGTTATACCCCAACCACAGCCGATTCTAAGCAACAGTTTTTTTGCAGTCCATTCACGTTCTGTCGTGCACGGTGTTGGAGATCCAGCCCGCCGTTCACGTAGATAATTACTACTTTACACTACTTTCATTAGGTTACCATTTCCTCCAGTCTCGTACCACTACAACTGGAGTATTTACCATCTGTCTAGCACGTCCGGTTCCAACACACGGTGACCTATCGGGCGTACGTATCGTCCCCCAGTTATCCCACTTACCTACATTCTTCAGTCAAACGTTCTCATTTGCGAAAACGGGATAGCACACATCGCTGACTTTGGTCTATCAATGTTATTGACCGAACTCGCCGGGGGATCTTTGCCACGTCCTTCCATGCTCGGGGCACCCTGCGTTGGACAGCTCCCGAGTTACTTGATCTCGAGGTACCCGAGGATGATGTGGACGATGAGTTGCCACATTTATCGACCAACACACAGTGATGTATATTCGTTTGGGAGTATCATGTTACAGGTACGTGGTACCTGCTCTCCTTCCCACATATTGCACTACACCTTCTCATTCGCGTGTCGGACAGATTCTTAGTGGCAAGATGTCATACCATTATTACAAGCGCGAAGGGCAGGTCGTGCATGCAATATCAATATCGAGTGGGAATACACCGGTGCGGCCAAGCGGCGCGCTGGTTACGGAGCGCCGATGGAGGTCAACCGTAGAAATCGCCCTTTGAGCGAGGAGATTTTGGAGTTTGCCGAGGAGGAGCCTGCTAATTGCCGACCACCCGATATCGTGACGCCCACGTCCCTCGAGGGTGTCGCTGATGCATTGCCTCGCACGTCCGTCACTGCCAAATCCGCTTCAAGCACCCGTCACCGGATGAAACATCAACCCCGGATCTCCATCCGTCCCGACACCGGTTTCCCGTCGAGTATCTTCGCCAACGCGGGAGTCTTAACGCGACGGATGGTACTTCTGAAATCAACGTCGAGCCACCGGTGAGCACCCCCGTTCCTGCACATTTGCCGCACTCACAACGTTTGCCGTCTGCGCTTTGTGCGGGCATGCAGTCCAAACCTGAGACGACATCATCAGAGCCTGAGTCGCCAAAGCTTTTGAATCCCGAGGCCGCTATTCAACCGTTGCCGCAAGACGATGTACGCCAGGACATGGGGCACCACCGAACCTAAGACGATTAGTCTCCAGTTAGATCTACCGCTTGTGAGCCCCGGGTTTGATCATCGATCATTGCTGCAGCCGCTACCGGATTATTTAGATGACACTACTCGAACTCTGCGGGCACCTTATTACCCAGGGGGATGAGGCATCGCTCCCTTTCCACCTAGTGCCAAAGTTGACCATCGTCGCCCGTATTCCAATCCCAATCTCTCTTCCAACCTGAACCCGTACCGAGATCTTGGCCAGTCCCAGAGCAGCTACGTGCAGACTCGCATGCAGAACTCGTTGACGTCGATTAGCCATACAGTGCCGGCGAGTGGGACGCAGGAGGCTATGGCGTACTCTACGTACCCAGCATTGCCGGAGATGAAGTACGAAGGGCCTATTCGCTACAAGTTTAGGGGTAACGATGTGGCGTGGATATGGGACATAGATCGAGATCAAGACAGACAGAGATAAAGAATGGATGCCTTTGTAATTGGGAGAGGAAGCCGAATTCAGGGCCAAGAGATTCTACGATGGCCTGAGCCTGATGAACGGCGGCGTGTCAAGTTCTCAGGGTACCGATGCGATTCGGCAAACCCCTGATTTCCGAGGAACTAAAAAAAGTCACCCCGCTTGCAAAGCTCTGGCAGATGGGCACTTCATTGGGTTGATGTTTAGGTGGCGAGTAATATTCTTCTCTTATAGCTGTTCTCTCCCGCGTACCGCTTGGTCTCGGAACTTGTAAACACATAAATTTGTTCACCACCGTCCGCAATGCTGTATCCAAGCACAATTCAATAATGTCGTCTTCTACGGATCCCTCGACAATCGTCCATTCGCTTGTTCAAAAAGATATAGTACAAAACACACCAATTTCCATTGCACAAGACGCACCACCTCTACAACCCACTCCATTCGACAGTCTTGTCCACCACAAAGCTTGCCGTCAACGGCAACACGTCGCTGCTCGGCCCAACGCTCACCCCGTACTCACCCCGCTCAATCACCCAACGGCCGATCCGATCGTCCCAATAGGACACTGCGATCTTGTCAAGCGCCAACCCGACGCGCATGCGGGCGCCGGGCGCGAGGTCCTTGGCCTTGCCAAAGGCGCGAAGCAGGCGCGGCGGGTGGGTCAACTCGGACGTCTTTGGCATCGACATGTACAGCTGCACGACCTCGGAGCCGGCGACCGAGCCGGTGTTGGTCACTGTGACCATGGCTGTCAGACTGAATTCGCCATTGGCGATGGTGGGCGTGGACAGCTTGAGGTCGGAGAGTGCAAATGTGGTGTATGAGAGACCATGTCTGTGTACGGACAACAACGTCAACTGGGCGTGTTGTGCTTGGCTTGGCAGACAACTCACCCAAATGCAAACTGCGGGGCGATACCGCGGTGTTGGAAGTGTTTGTAACCCTATAGGGAGCCATTGGTTACGCCCACGTTGGTACACACGTGGAAGATACGTACGACGAACAGGTCTTCTCCATAACGCAGGGCGCCGTTCTCCGAATGGAAGTGTCCGTGAGCAGCGACATCCTCGAGTTTCTTGGGGAACGTAAGGGAAAGCTTGCCGGATGGGTTCTTCTTCCCGAAGAGAACATCAGCGATGGCATCGCCAGTTGCGTTTCCGAGGTACCAAGAATGGACAATGGCTGGAGCAGAGTCTGCCCAGGGCAGCGTTATCGACGAGCCCTGCCCATTTTCGGTACATCTCAGCAAATTCAAACCAGATTAAGCTATCAAACTTACGGATTGCGTGACTACAACCGTCTTTGGATTTGCAGCCAGCACCTTGGTGATCAGCTCGTCAGTCCGACCGGGAAGAGCCAGTGTCTTTCTATCGTAGCCCTCCGTCTCCCAATCTGCATTGAGACCGACAACGGCAATGACAGCATCCGCCTCTGATGCCAGCTTGACGGCTTCAGCCATCTTCACATCGGGATCTTGGGCTTCTGCCCCGCCAAGACGAACACCTGGGTTGCTGTCTTGCACCGTTTCGTCTTCATCGCCATCTGCAGGTGCTCTGACGTTGCAGAATTCAACAAGGATGTTGTAGCTAACGCCAGCCTTGAGATCGACCCTACCCTTCTCCTCTTGCGAGCCGCTGTTGAAGAACGACTCCCCACGACGCTGACGCGTCCAGTTATCGATGACCAGCTTGCCATCGACAAAGAGCTGGAAGGAAGGCAAGTCAGGACGGCGTAAAGCTACAGCGGGAAATAGGGTATTCACCTTGGCCCTTCCGGATACAGTCAGTCCGAATTCGAACGTACAGTCACGGGCTCTGGGCCTCAGCCGGCCCTCGAGTTTCATAGTCCACCTACGGGTGATACCCTTGGGTGCGGAGGTGCTGATGAAGATGCGGGTCTCGTCCACAAGGCGCGATTCGTAGGGCGAGCTTAGAACAGTCATGCTCTCGTCGCTTTCGTGCGCATACCAAGTGCCAATCCATCCGCGTTCCCCTGATGGTGTCGTAAGTTCAAAGTCAAGAGTGGGCATCTCCATGTATGCTGATCCAATGGTCAGCTAGTTGTCCAGGGAATCAAAAAACGACGTACTGCTGGCGCCTTCGCTGTAAGTAACCTTGACGTTGGACGGAAGTGCATTGACGATACCCTGATACGGCGAAATAAAGTATGAAGGTTTCAGGGCGGCAGAACCACCACCAGATAAAACGACAGCTTGTGCATTGCCACCAACAATCGCGATCTTCTTCAACTTTTGAGGCTGAAGAGGTAAGATATTGTTGTCGTTCTTCAAGAGGACAATGGACTCCGCCGCGAGCTTGCGCAAAAGAATTTTGTCTTCCTCACTCTCCACAGTCCGTTCGATACCATCCCCGTCTAAGATCTGAAGGAGACATTAATACATGTTACGAATGTGGTGGTTTGATGTACTTCTGGAGATTCTTGCGCGACTCGTTTGGCTAATTCAAGCACTCTTTTCGCTCGCTCTTTGACGGTCCGAACCGTAATTTTCCGGGACACAATTGATCGGTTCATGAGATCGAGCGAGCGCCATTTGTTTGTCCCCGGCATCTCGAGGTCCAATCCAGCATTTATACTAAGGTCAATGCTGTAGATCCCAAACCTGAAGAATAGGTTTCGCTCAATGGACACTGTCATCTCAGTCGAGATTGACGCATTCATACCAATCACTCATGATCAACCCATCGAACTTCCATTCGTTGCGGAGGATATCTTGAAGTAAGTGACGGTTTTCAGGTGCGTGGGTGCCGTTGACACGGTTATAGCTAAGAATGCGAACAAAGAATGATCGGTAAATAAGGAGAACAACACCTTCAGGGACACTCACGCGGTCATGAAGCACCAAGGTTTAGCATGCTTCTGCGCGAGCATGAACGGCATGAGGTAGATCTCACGCAAAGCACGTTCACTGAGTATACTGTCATAACCCATTCGATCGTTTTCCTTGTCGTTGCAACTGAAATTGGAATGAGTTCGTTTATAGAAGCGGATAATGTGGGAAAACGTACACAAAGTGCTTGATAGTGGTTCCAATGCCGTTTTTCTGGACACCTTTCACGTAGGCAGCAGCAGTCAGTCCAGAAAGTACAGGGTCCTCTGAAAAACTTTCGAAAGCCTTCGGTATGTTAGCATATATGCGGTCAAAATCTCTCTGGGAGGCTTACCCGTCCTCCAAGGGGATTCTGTGTTGAGAATGCGCATGAATTGGTGTAAGAACGACGAAGGATGACTGTACCCTCTGAATATTGCATGTTGGGGCAAGAATCACAGGAGCAGCCCTGAGTTTGGCCTCGCCTGCGAGGAGTTTGAATCCGGCTTGCTCAATAAGTTCGGTATCCCAAGTTGCGCCAAGCGCAGTCGCTGAGGGAAGGCACTTTGCTGGGGTGCTCATAAAGAAATGATTTCCTCTGATACCTGCGTATAGATTAGCACCAGCGGAATATAACGAGATGATACACATGCCGTTCGGGCCATCGCTGACCTGAGGGGAAAGAGTGGGATCAACGATAGAGAAGGGAATGGTCTGCTGACACTGACCTTGACAGCCGGTACTCCAAGTCGGGGTATCGCATGTGTGTGCCAAAAGCCAACACCAGCGGTCAGCAAGATAGCCTCGTCGGTAGTGAGCTGCTCGACGATGGCGTCGACGTCCGCATGGGCAAAGTCTGAAGGCGGCATTTCTGTGCGAAGGGCACCTCAGGACGTCCTCGAAGAGAGAGATAGAGAAACGGAGGTGCCGTCCCACTCTCTTATGTGTCTCGTATTGGAGCATGTGACACGTCATGATCACTGTCTTCGACCTTATCGATGTCCGACATTTCTCCGAGTTGTGGCGTGGATGGGTAAATCGCTGCTCAAAAAGCTGGTCAAAAACGGCCATCAAAACACTGGCAGCGTGGAGAACTGCGCGGGCCGCCGTAGGGGGCTGATTGCAGTGGAAATCATCTCTCCCATCGTGGACAATGGACATGGTTCAATGCAAACAATTGAGATATTAGGTAATCGGAGTTGATTTTTATATTCACGTGACCGGTCGCGTCCTTGTCTTTTGCTTCTTCGCTTCGTTGGTACTGAGTAAGAATGCACCGCTCGCAGGTTCGTAGCACAATACCACAAGTTTCACGAAGCTTATGTGTAATGATTTCATTAGCCTGGTCCATCCGCGTCCACCTCGGCAGGGAGCCTAAAAAGACAGCTCTCGCCAGAGATGCCAGTTGTTGGAAGCTTCAACCCACCCAAGCAAACCTCACGTCGTCCCACCAAACGAACGAAACCGACTTCAGAAGCCTCACAGCCTATTCCCACCATGCAAGGCACGGCGCGTCCCATGCCAGCCTCTTCGGCCAAGGTATCGAAGGGGCGCGTGACAGCTACCCAAAGCGACCGAACCACAGAGTCAGGCGAGCAAATCAGGCCAGGAATACAACCCGTTATTGTTCCTCAACCGAGCGTGACGCAGCCACCCCCTACCCTTTCTGGAAACTTCGATTTGTATGGAATGTATCTGCCCTTCCTCGCCAAACTCTGCCTACCTCAAGGAGCGACGACACCCGATTATTCCGCAGTATATGACAGGATTCTCGCTTCCCAAGCCAGACATGACTACACCGCACGCTGCTTCCTCGCACCTCAAAATGCGTCCTCGTTCGCCCCTCCCCATGGTCGTTTCGAGAGCGCGACCGTGCTGGATCCCATGGCCGAACGTCCATTTGACATCACGCTGGATACCTTCACGTACAAGAAATCACTCTCCTTTACCCCTACCGAGCGCTCATCTTTCCAAGCCCCTGAACACAGCACCCCAGGGCCGGGTCTCGTTGGACATACCGGACTATCCCCGGTTTGTGGTATCAAGAGTGCCAAGGGCGTTTTCAAAATAAAGCGCGCCTGGACAAAGGAGCAGGACGGTGTAGTGAAGGAACTCTTTGAAGGCTTCTTCTCCTTCAGTGTTTGCTATGACAGCATGTACCGGAAGGCGGGCCACGGCAATGGAGCCAAGTACAAGTTTGCCTTTTGGGGTGTGAGGGCCATGAAGGACAACACGGGAAAGGAGATCGGTTTGGGACCAAGAAAGTGGTAGATGATCGTCGATGCTTGAACTCTGGTGGGCGTTGAGGGCGTGTCGGTTACTTTCTCGATTTGTAAATTATTTACCAACTACCGTTGTCTTCGTTCTTGTACCCTAGAGTCTCGAATAACTAGGACCCTACTTCCACGGATGGCCGCGTGCCTCGTATCCCATGTACAACGTACTACTTCAAGTCAACATCCACCAACCAAGTAGCAGCTTTCCTCCACGGATCCAAATGGACCCCAAAGTAGAAATACAGAATGCCTTTTGTTCGAATGCGTATCCTACATTTCGAATGGTCATGCATGCAAGTAAGGTCCCCCTGTAATTCGTAATCGGTGAGCATCCTCAATACGTTCAAGAGCGAACTAGTTAACCATTGATTTGATCAGAGCCCGCCATCCACTGGTGTTGGATAAACATTGACTCTGCCAAGCTCACTCGCCAACCGTCAACACGTTCATTGCCTCCTCGGAAGGATTAAACCCTTCCTCGGCCACCACCGTAACGATAAGCAACGTGTCACCGTAGGTGAGATTGTAGCATGTGTCACATCCGGGCGAGTTTCAATCTCCTCCGAGATTGGGTTAGGTGGAGAGGGAACCGAGGGTGGTGTAGCCCTAGGTCAAGAGACCGTTGGCGCCACTGGAGCAAGCGACTACCGACAACAAGAGGGATATTTCGTCGTATGTGGTGTCGTACATGAGGCTCTCTGCAGTCGTCTGTGCAAAGGCGGGAGAGCGAACAGTGAGAGACACGAAATACATGGTGATAGAGAAGGAGGGGCATACAGAGAGAAGCTCTGTGTGTTGGGTATATGAGCTGATGGGACGCAGACCGGGTATGACTGGATGAGCATTTATATGTTGAAAAGTTCTCAGCGCGTGAATATTTGGGCTTGGCTCTGCATCAGAAAGGTCAGCTGGCTGAGCAAGATGGTAAGGCAAGACCGCCGTCGAGCTGATGGTACCACACGGAAGTTGGCAAATTGTCAGAGTTCCTGTGGAGACATTTTACAAGCCGGCGAGGAGCACAAACCTGTCTTGCCCATCTCTCCGTCCCCGTGGTTCTCACGGCGGTTGCATCTTCCCAACACTACTCGCGCGTGAGATGTCTCATGTTCAAGCTAAGGGATCACGAGGAATGACCGTGTGTTGAAACTCTACCTGAACTCTAGATGCATCATGAATCGACCATTCAATTAGCCACGTGTAGACCCTGTGATCAGCTTCGAGGCTATAAGCACACCTCTTATAAGCACGAGGCTGGGAACCGATCATATCGAAAGGTTATCTGACAGAATGTTAATGATTACTGCAATGAACCTGATTGCTTGTCAAATCGCCAGCAATGCATACCTAATTCAATAGGTACCTTGAATGGCCTCCACACCCTAAGTTAATAGGCTAAACAGTTTACAAGACCCGGATTGGTCTCTTTTGTTGCCAGCAAGCGGGGGCAAGCATAGAAGATGATAGAGAGTGGTATTCGGTGGGATACCGGTGATGTGCAATGACAGCATCCCAGCGAGTACTTGAGATACGTGCAGAATGTTCTGTGTGCCAGCAATGGGTGAGGATAGGATGCAAGTAAGGAATGTAAATGTACAATCGATATCTTGAATGACCCAGAGCTTGTTTCAAATGTTGACAGGGTCGACGGTATTACCATGACAATCATGTCCACGCGTCAGTATGTCATAGGTGTATCGTCCTCGTACGCACTGCATCTAGTCTCGAAGATGTACTAGTCAAGTTGGAATTACCTGGATTCTTGGAAGGATGGCGATGGGACCATCAAGCACGTCGTTCCTTGGTCCATTCGTCGTGAGTAACGAATAAAGGAGAGCAGCAAGAGTATACCTTTCATGAGTTGGTCGTTCTCCAAGA
>JBBPJQ010001264.1:0-11822 GCA_038088795.1 Boletus rex-veris
GTCTGGCACTGATGCGAGACCTATTAGGTGGATATGGTTCTGACGCCGATTGGGGCTTATACCATCGACATCATGCCCTCTCGGGGTGCCGAGGTCATGGCTGCAATTACGTAGGTCTTTGTTCTCCTCAAGGCGCCATCTCGATGATTCATGGTCGTTTGCGTCGTATACTACACAGGGCGTTCCGATCCCTCTTGCTAGCGCCGGTATCTGCGCTGTTTATACCCTCGGTCGAAACCATCGGTGTTGCTGCGACCAACAGTATTTCGGGCATCTTTGCCTTCTTCGGGTCTTTGTGCGTGTCTCGTGGTCGTATCTGGGCGTGGGTTTTGACGAGTGCGACAGTTTGATATGGCTTACGATTCGATATGGCGCGCAAATGCGCGCATACGTGGATGTTGGGTACCCCGATTTCGACTCACAAGCTTTGGACGACTATACCTTGGACGACATTGAATATTGACTGCGATACTAGAGCAACGCCGTATTGGAGGTGGACTGTTGTAAGCAACAGATCGTTCACAAACATGTCACCTCCATGTTTGGCCTTCTTGGACCCAGGGTATGTATCCTTTCGTAGATGATGGTGACCCCCGAGATGGATTGGTCTGCGAATTTTGGATGTCGCGCTTTGGGGCGTTAGATTCGTGGATTACTAGTATACTCACGGTATGGTACTCGAGCCTATGGTGCAGCAGAAACGTCCCCGAAGAATGGGGTCAAGGCACGAAATGGGTGAAGTCGTCTAACGCATGGATGTACTCGAATAGTGCATTACTGCTGTTCAACGACGTGAGCTACCTGCCTGTGTGCAACTTGCTGGTGACCTCTAGTAATGGTTGATGCTCTGCTTGGATCGGGGGTGCGAAATTGTGAGTCATGCTGGAATTGAATGGCGCATCATATACCAGTGCGCGAAGTCGTGGTGCTTGGGCAGCGCAACGAGTACATACGGACGACCTGCACGTTATGATTTGAATGGAAGATGGCAGTCCCATTTGATGACACGCAACTACCTCATGTCGCCACTGCCTGAGTCGCTTATCTAAGACTGTCGGTGACCTTACCCGCCGCTTCCGGTGGGTGAAAGCTGCCAGTGCGAGCATGTAACAGGGTCGTTTATTCAACGTTTCACCATTCATTCTGGCCATGCCAAACCCAACCGAAAGCATAGAAAATATCGTAGACCAGCACCACCCGCGTGGGCGTGCCGGAGTTGCAGCCAAAGTAGATGGCGCCATTCAAGCTGCCAAGGAATGGCATGGTGTGGAGACCAAGTACGTCGACGTGACGATCCAGGTGGGTTGTACCGCTTCCGGAATTTTCGTGTTCGATCTGAGGCAATGGGTAGTTCATTGGTGCATCGCATCTGGGCGCCGTTGGGACGACGGACCCGTTCTTCCATGCCACCCTAGATCACAGGTTATCGTATATGCATGTATCTCTCCGTTTTCGAGCAAGGGTTTTGAATCTAAAGGCTGTTTGAATTCAGATCGTCGGTGCAACCCAACACGTTGACGCCAGTGTGGAATGAAGTGTGGCAGGTCAAAAACGTGCCAACGACGGCCATGTTGTCTGTTATCATACGGGATAAACATCACAAAGCACTCATAGACCATTACATTGGAAAGTTTGAGACAACGATATATCCGGGGGCCAAGGAGGCAGTGATCCAGGGACCCATGTATAAGCATAATAGAGGGACGTTTTGGCTCAAGGTGACTGAGATGCTGATTGTGTTTTCGTTGACACACTGATGGCGTCAATTTCAAAGATTGATTCATCGCCGTCTCGCAATGATCCTGCGTTGATTCCGTACTTGTTTGACGGGCCTGTCCATTACTCGCGCCACAGCTCACCTACAGTGGGTGCCTTGACGCACCTGAGGGACACACGGCTGTACTCGACATGGAAAGTTTACATCAAGGGTGTCCCACAGATTTTTGGAGATCAAGTGCAGCACTGGAGCCGCAACTACAGGGCTGCACAGGTTATTTTTCAGGGTCCCACGTCTATCGCTGTCCGCTCGGGGATCCAAGCTGGTCACCGCTTGCTGTACGCGAGATCTGTATCAAATGTGTTTGGAGTCATCAAATCCGCCGAGGATGTGTTTGCACTCTTTCGAGGTGGCACGCGTCGCTCGTCAGCTGATGGGACGGTCTCGTACGCGCATCGCATCAAGCCTGCCGTATACACGTACATCATCTCCGCAGACGACGACTCATTCCGATTTTCCGAAACGGGCGCGGCGTTCTTTGTCGATTTTGCCTCCAAACACGCGTTGCACAGCAACTGTGCGAAAACGGTGCGGTATAGTGGTGAATTCCATCCGCGGCCCGTTGGCGGCTGGGCGCGTTTTTCGGACGCGATTGGAGATGAGGAGGTGGAGTGGGAAATCGTGATCGACAACAACTCTGGGACGTACTCGCCTGATCCAGACCTGTTGCCCAAGGTGAAGGAGATTATAGGAATGAATTTATCTGGTTTCAGGGTGGTTGCGCTGCAGCACGATGATCCAGAGTTGAAGGCAAGCACGGAGGCGTGCAGGACGTACGCGCTGAGCAAGCGTGGGGTGACGGAACATGAGCTACAGCCTCATGTGACAGAGGGGGAAGAGACGCTGATGCACCAGGCGTCGAGGAGGTGGCGGCGAGCTGTATTACCGTAGTGTTCGACTAGTAGTAAACGGGAATACGACGGGGGCAATCACCGACACGTTTTCTTCAGCCACAAGAACAACACGAGGCCCCACACGTCCACTACATCGTCCTGGACGACCCAAAGTCGTTCTCTTCTCTTCATTCTTCCCCCAGTCAGTGCGATGTACATTCGCTGTTGATGTCCCATTCCTGTACGTTTTTTTCTAGTCACCGCCATCCTCACAGGCGCTCTTTTTCCCAGATCAACTTTAACTCATGCCGCCTCTTTTTCTAGGTCTTGAATATCGGTGGAACAATCGTATGCCATGGAGCCTTTTTCTTCAGATACCCTCTTCTCGTCCTCGTACTCTGCTCGTCGCAGTGACCGTGTCTGGTCCCCTGTGCTGCGTCCCATGTTGAGTCGGGCCCCGCCCCCTCGCTCGTGGCACATGGCGAGCGATTCTCTCGATCCTCTCTTTATCGCACCGTGCCCCGAGTCAGAATGCCTTCTTATCCACTTTGCTCGCAACCACGCCCCCCAGGGTTACCCTGATTCTTTCAAAGTGTACCCGTCGCCACCCTCGAGCTCCTCTACTCCAAAACCCACCGTACCTCTGCCAGAGGAAACTGGCGAGTTTGCAGCCCTGTATTCTACACATCTCGCCGGCGTTCTCGACTCGCCACCGGTCATGCGTCGGGCAGACCTGGCTTCTCAAAAGCCACTCACCCCGCCGCCAACGATGCCCCAAACGACGCTTAATTTACCCGATGCTGACCTTGAGATACCACTGTATGACCAAGAGGAGGAGGAGGAGGAGGAGGAGGAGGAGTGCGATTTTGATGAGTTCTATCCCTGTTCACCATCCTCGCCGTCGCATCCAGTCCAGCCCGGCCACCCCCTCTCCCCCCTCTCCCCGACCTGGGATTCCCCGTGTACACGGGCACTCTCAATAGCATCGTCGCAGGACTCTGCTGAGCCGGAGCATTTGCACACACTTTTTGCTCGCTGTGACGCCAGTCCGCCACCTGCACTGGATTACTGCCACTCTTCCCGTCTTTCACCCCCCCAACCTTCTTCACTACTCGAGGTCGATATCGATGCACAGTGCTCTTTCCTAACTCCAATCAGTATACCTTGGGATTCGAGTCACTCCTCTGACTCAGATCCCGAACCGCCATCCTCGTCCACCTCCAGTTCCTCGTTGATATCGTTGACCGATTATGACGAACTCCCTCCACCCAGTTCACCCCTAATATCAAGACTAGATCTCCCTGATCTCGAGGATGATGGCCTTCCCAAGATCGTTCCCTTCTCTCCCTCTCGAAGGTCCTGTTCAAGTCTACCCGATTCTGATATCGAGATGGGTGACTCGACCAGTGATCCTGTGCTTGCGTTGCCTGGTCAACAATTGCTGTCACTGCCGGGGGCGGACACCGATGATGACCTATTACCCAGGATCGCCGTATCTCCCTCCCGTCCAATTCCTTTCACACCCAGTCAACCTCTCCTGTTCATCGACGATCCGCGAGACGTACCATTACCACGTTCTCCATCCCCCGAGGATTTCGATCTGTGCCTCTCGCCAGAGGACATTACGGATCCTGAGTTAGCCCGGTTGTTCGACCTGCGGAAGAGGTCCATCGCTGCTGAGCGTGCTGCCAGGCGCGTGGAAGCGCTCACAGATGATGTTGACCTGTTCACGCGGGCCGAAGCTCGGAAAATACGCAAACGGGAACGAGAGCGAAGTAAAGAAGTGGGGGCTCTCCTTCGACTCAAGTTGGGCGACGGCGTCACGACATGCCCTCAGGAGCGGAGCCCCGAGAGCGATCTACAAAACCATGCGCGTCGTCGAGGCGTCATTGGCGACATGTCACAGCTTGTGGCACAGATGGTGTTTCGCAGGAGCGAGACTGCTCGGCCGCTTGCGAAACGAAAGACGGCCAACACCGCTCGCGAATACGCCTCATCTCCATTGTCTGACGCTGTCTCTGCGCTGGAGTAGCGTGCAAATTTACCCTGCATTCACTGCGCGCTATCTGCTGTGAGGTGTGTGCTCTCGCCGCTGACCTACCCAAAAGACTGGACTGAATGGATACCCTGGTTTCCCTTTTTACGCTATTTGGTTGTTTTATTAATTATCCGCTAGATTTGTACGCTGATGTGTATGTTTGAACGCTATGCTTTTTCTCTCTCTCCGCTCCATTTGTATGCGTAGCTTGTAGTGTCCACTCTTCCTGGCACTCGTCTTCATTTTTTGCACATCTTCTCTACCTTTTCTTTTCATCACTGTTTACTTCTTTTGCTTCATCATCATCACCAACACCAACAAATTTTTCTACCTTTTTCTCTAACAGATTATGCCCATTGCTCTCATCTATATCAAGGAAAGAGAAAAAAAGCATGCGGAATGGAAGTATACGAAGCGTAGGATGCACCGTCTTTTTTTGTTGTCTTTCTGTGTGTACAATGGCCCATGTGAAACAAAAGGCTCTGCTATCCTATCTATGTCTCCTTGTTCACCATTCGTTTGGCGTGTTGGGTTAGACAGCACAGCCGGGGTCCTGGACGCATGGCGGTGCAGTACATGTCCGACGGCCATGCCATGCCATGATTCATGAACGCAGCTAATATTGCGATCGTGGGCGTGTCGAGACGAACACTTAATCTTAGACCCGGAGGCGATGCAAGCCCACTGGATTCCAAGCTATCACATCCATGATCACACGTACTACAGCGTATGGGTATATTAACCATACGCCTGTTCCCAAGTGCGGGGGAATAACTTCTGCGCACGCCAGGCACGTCAATCCAGTACAGTAAATAACGACACCAACGAGTCTGGTGACCAACAATGCCCTGAGGCGTAACGCTCAGACCCTAACACTCGAGCCAAGTTCGCTCAATCCATCATTGAATATTGAACGGTTTCTCACAACCATCTCATTCATCATACATCATTCTCGTCCACAAGCATCCAATCATCAGAAATAACGCACGAGATAAACGGATATCCCCGAGTTGATGTAAAATCTTGTCAGCTATCAGCGCTAATATTGAATGTCACGTTGCCGCAGGAGGGGGGTGTAGACGTTCGGATATTTCCATCGATAGCGTTGTTTTCTCAGCGTGCGACTTGGATTTTGCGTGCTTGCTCGACGTAGCAATACATACTGCGACTTTGTGGAGTGGTTCATCCTCTGTAGGTACTAGCTCGAACTATATGCGAGTCTGTTGGTGACACTATACGCTAGGTGGTGGAATAACTTGGCTCACCAAACCGATAAATCACTGTGACTTCTGCGGGTCAACTAGTTGCTCAAAGGTCGAATTGCAATGGAGACATCTGGCCGTCTTGTTGTTATCCGCGTCTAGAAAGTGATACTTGCAGGGCTGGTCTGGCGTTTGACGTGGGTTCGATATGTGCCAGCGTCGTGGATGAACCGTGGCTCCATTACAAGGAGTCGTGTAACATGGCAGTGGTAAGTCCGGTTCCGCACGTGACTTGGACGCCACAAGCGGACTCCTGTACACATCTGGTTGCACAGACACGCCAACGCGTTCAGTAAGTCGTAAAACAGGATGATGACACGCGCCGCGTCCAAATGCGCGAAAATGGACGTAACCGAAAGCCCTAGTCTTCACTCGGAGTCGGACAACGTCGTGTCGACCCAACCCCCACCATACATCCCCTTCCAAACGGGACCCAGTTTGGAGCGCATCCCAGATGATGTTTTGCTCGACGTCGTGTCCCATTTGCCCACTATCGCTATCGACGACTCTCTGCGTTCGTGCTACGAATCATTCTGTCATCCCAAGTATCTCATTCCCTCCACCATGCTCGCCCGCACACCCACCCTCCGCGCGCTGTCGAAGACATCCAGACTCTTGCGGTCGCGTTGTCTCGCAATAGCATGGCAAAACGTTGAGCTTTGTGGAATCAACCTCCGGAAGAATGACTTGTTGTTCGATAAGACACTCGGTAAAGTAACCGAGGCCGGCATACGCGTCTTGAGTGCATGTCCTTACTTGTTGCCTTTGATCCAGTGGGTACAAGGCAGATATAAAGCATTTCTGATATCTGACTCCCATTTAGGACGGTGTCTATCATTCTGACATCATACCAAAAGGCTGAGATCATCCCGGATTTTGCAGCCTGTCTCGCCACATTACCCAACCTCAACACTATTCAAGGTACAGTCGTCCTTCCTCCCCGATATTTTGCCTCAGTACCCTGCTCTGGCAGTCATATACACCGAAACCAGAATGCAGACCGTTATCAAGGATGCATTTCGAGGTAAACAATTTCCGTCCGTCCGAAGGATCTCTCTACCCTCATCTGCGCATGAGATCATCAGAAGGTGTCCCAACGTCGAGGAGGTAATATGCGTAGATGAAGATGGTAGTAAAATCATCCAATCCATTGTTGAGGGTAAATGTCATCAAGTGCGCATCCTGAAGGGCATTTCTGCACCCCTCACGCGTATGTTCCCCCATCGGTATATGGTGCAGCGTGAGCATGACTGGTTCATTGACAGGGTTGGTTGACCTAGTTCCCAATTTGACGCATGCCAGTGTGGTAGTGAAGGTGAGTGAGCCTTTTTCGGTATCAGAGTTGGTAGCATACTAACAAGTTTGCATAGTCTGACATGTCACCTTTGACCAGCTTTCCCTTCCTCGACACCATCGAGATCCTGGTCGGCTGGCATGTCAGGGTGCCAGTGGACCTACCGCTCAGTGAATTCGTAGCTTTGGACATCAAGAAAGCAAGAGAAATCTTGAAAGGGAACAAGTCGCAAGCTCAAAAGACTGTGGTATTGACGAAAACAAACAACTTCTGGGACTATAGGGCATACGAAACTGACATTGGTCTGGCGTACATAACAAGAGAAACTGTCAAAGTGTGATCGCGCAGACATCCGATGTCGATGTCCGTCATTGATCGTGTTGTGATATTTGTGATAGGATTTTGTAGACTAGGACGAGTATGGGTGACTCCAAGAACGTTAACCTTGTATGATAGAGTGGACTTGGCTCGACAATGCTAGAGTTCGTTTGCAACAAGAAACACCTGCTGGATTTCGGGCTATCACGTTCGTGTCTTGATCAATCACGCGTACAATGTATGGGTGAAGCCATCATGCGCTTGTTCCTAGGTGTGGGGGCCAAAGTGCCAATCCAGCTGGTTCGTCTTCTCTAGTGGCGGGGGAGACAAGGATCTTAATCGCGTCGACGAGGGAAAGCGAGAAAACTATCCTTCCGTGCATGTAAAACCAACGAATCAGTGGGACTTTGCACCAAGTCGTGGTACTTTAGTGACATGACGGTTTTGCTCCAGGGACCAGTGGTCCAGTGCTGCCCGTCGTTTTTAACGCTCTAAAACAACTCTAAAATGTGTTCGTCTCCATCTGCATTGACTTTTCCCGCTTCCACGGGTTAAATATTTGCTCAAAAGTCGAAATGCGGTGGATATCTGACCGTCTTGTTGTATCTTTGTTATCCACGTCCAAAAAATAGCACTTGCAGGGCTGGTCTGGCGTTTGGCGTGAGTTCGATGTGCCAGCGTCGTGGATGAATATTAATATTGAATCGTGGCGGGGATCAACATGATGGACTTGATGTTGGACGGTAAGGCCGCGTTTAGGTTTGTTTATTTGAGTGGCATGGCGTCCACGAACTACGCTGCACCTTGGTTATTTCTTACACAAACACGCCGATGCGTTCAGTAAGTCACAAAAGCAAGATGATGACACGCGCCGCGTCCAAACGCGCGAAAATGGACTTAACGTCGACAGTGACCAAGAGTCCTAGTCCCGAACCCCCACCGTTCGTCCCCTTCCAAACGGGTCCCAGTTTGGAGCGCATCCCAGACGACGTTTTGCTCGAGATCGTGTCTCATTTACCCACTCTCGGTGACTATCCAAGACATAGATCATTCAAGCTTCCAAGGCTTGAACATGTAATTCCCTCCACCATGCTTGTCCGCACGTCCACCCTCCGCGCGCTGTCGCAGACATCCAGGCTCTTGCGGTCACGTTGTCTCGCAATGGCATGGCAAAATGTTGAGCTCTGTGGCGAAAAACTTCTCAAGTACAACATGTCGTTCTATGATGCATTCGGTGCTGCCACCGAGACCGCCATACGCGTCTTGGAAGCGTGTCCATACCTATTACCTTTTATCCAGTTCGTACAAGGCATATATAGATGGTTTTATATATTTACTATCGTTTAGGACGGTGTCCGTCATTCTGACAAGGTACCGATATACTGAGATCATCCCAGAATTTGCGGCCTGTCTTGCCACATTACCCAACCTCAGCGCCATTCATGGTATGTCTGTCATTCCTTCGTGACGCACTGCCTCACTGTTCTGGTAGTCGTATACACAGAATACAGATTGAAGACCACTATCAGGAAGGCATTTCGAGGTATACGACTTCCTTCTGTCCGGAGGATCTCTCTATCTTCGCTTGCGCATGAGATCATCAGAAGCTGTCCCAACGTCGAGGAAGTAGTATGCTTGGCAGATGAATATGAAGGTGGGAGTAGAATCATCCAATCCCTTGCCGAGTGCAAATGCTATCATGTGCGAATCGTGAAAGGCATTTCTGCACCCCTCACGCGTATGCTCCACCATTTTTAGCATGTGACGTGGTGTAGGCTAAGCCTGTCGA
This sequence comes from Boletus rex-veris, assembly GCA_038088795.1. Taxonomy (NCBI): domain Eukaryota; kingdom Fungi; phylum Basidiomycota; class Agaricomycetes; order Boletales; family Boletaceae; genus Boletus; species Boletus rex-veris. Next base: position 9,312 of record JBBPJQ010001264.1, read on the forward strand.
TAGGATTGATCAACATAGCTCCCAACTTGACGCATGCCAGTGTGTCGATGAAGGTGAGCCCTTTTTGCGGTATTTAGTTGGTAACATATTAACAGGTCTGCATAGTCAGACATGACACCGTTGACCGACTTTCCCCATCTTGACACCATCGAGATCCTGGTCCAGTATCTGTTCGCCCAGGAAGGCCAACCGCTCAGTGAAATCGCAGCTTCGGCTATCGAGAAAGCAAGAGAAATCTTGAAGGGGAACAAGTCGCAAGCTGAAAAGACTGTGGTATTGAGGATAACAAACAGCCATCGGGCCTACGGGGCATACGAGTTTGCCATTGGTAAATACGTGACAAGGGAAATTATCAAAGTGTGACCGCCAAAAAAAACATCTGGTACCGATGGCAGTCGTGGATTGAGTTTGTGATACTCTTTCAGATAGGCTTTCGTCACGGCAGACTACGAATCTTGTATGATAGAGTGGACTTAGCTCGACAAAGCATGGAGGCATTGATATTATGTATAATGCAGGGCGTTCATCGCATCGGAAAGCAGTTCCTGCTGGCTGAACTCAGATTTCAGGGATGGAGTGTGCATAGTGCTCGGCTAACTACTTACGTCGTGCTAGACTCGTCTTCGCAATCTTAGCGAGTCCACTACGTCGCTCAACAATTCAACATGGCATTTCGTGTTGACGGGTCAGTGGACATGACTAGCGTTTAGTAGATCGTTCGCGCACCAGCAGTACGTCTTGCGGGCACCGACAATTGGGCAGACGGTATCAGGCGCGGGTTGCATTGAGGACGCACAAGTAGGTCTTGGTCTTGTTGACTCTCGCTCGTATCCTCCTCCTTGTTTACGAGGGTTTTCAGCGTCCTTACAACGCAACTCAGCCAGGACGTGCGACTGGGACAGATCCCTAGGTTTTTGCCCTTCGTGCCATCCCCACTTGCATTGCATCAATAATCACACGCTCTCAGACTGCCGCAGACTTCCCCGTGCATATATGCATCCTGTTCCGAGCTAAACGGGTACGCACGATTGCGATCAACTTGTTTCGAGACGAAAATGAATGTAGACATTAGGCCCCATTAGCCAGAGTTGTGGCACGATTAACATGACAATAGTCTACAACAGGCACGGTGCTCAATCAAGCCAGTAACTTATCCTTCCAACTTTGTACTAGACGAGGCGAACGACGTTGCCACCTTACACTAGTCCTCAGCGGTATCTGTATCAACGACCGATTCCGTTTGCACACATCTCAACTCTATGAAAATTCACTCGCGCTTCTATCTCCCTCACCGCCGCCAAACTCGTCCACTGATACCCAAATCGTCCGTGGGGCGTAATTTTACCCCAAACCTCAGCTATCTACTATGGATCACCTTGGATGTCTCTAGTCGCCGGTCGGCAGGTGCAGTACATGTCCGACCATGCCATGCCCGAATCATGATTCATGAACGCAGCTATTAAATATTGCGATCGTGGGCCAGGGTGTTGAGACGGACACTTAATCTTAGACCCGGAGGCGATGCAAGCCCACTGGATTCCAAGCTATCACATTCATGTCTTGATTGATCACACGTACTACAGCGTATGGGTATAACCATACGCCTGTTCCCAAGTGCGGGGGAATAACGACATTGTTCTGCTCACGCCAGGCACGCCAATCCAGCACAATAAATAACGAGTCTGTGACCAGACTAGAACACCAATGCCCTGAGGCGTAACGCTCAGACCCTGACACTCGAGCCACGTTCTCAATCCATCATTGAACGGTTTCTAAATTCTCACAACCATCCAGACCAGGTACTTCATACATTCATTCTCGTCCACAACCGTCCGATCATCAGAGAGATAAATGGGTATCCCCGAGGTCACACGTTGAGCTATCAGCATTGAATATTGAATGTCAAGTTGCCGCGGGAGGGAGATGTAGACGTTCGTGCCGATTTGAATATTTCCATCGATAGCGTTGTTTTCTCAGCTTGCGACTTGGATTTTGCGTGCTTGCTCGACGTAGCAATTGCATACTGGCGACATCTTCTGTAGCTCGAACTATATGCGAGTCTGTTGGTCACACTGTACACGCTAGGTGGCGGGATAAGGCTCACAGTACTGCGACTTCCGCAGGTCAAATATTTGCTCAAAGGTCGAATTGCAATGGAGACATCTGGCCGTCTTGTTGTATTGTTGTTATCCACTTCTAGAAAGTAACATTTGCAGGGCTGGTCTGGCGTTTGACGTGGGTTCGATACGTGCCAGTGTCGTGAATGAATCGTGGTTCCATTACATGGTGTATGGGGACATGTTGAACTTGAGTCTTGCTGTTGGTAGGTCAGGAGAGAAGGGTTTTGGCGTGACGCCACAGACTCCTGTTACACAACACTAGTATTGCACACGGTTCTCAGAATCTTACACAAACACGCCAACGGGTTCAGTAAGTCGTAAAAGCAGGATGATGACACGGGCCGCATCCAAACGCGCGAAAATAGATGTAACGTCGACGGTGACCAAAAGT
>JBBPJQ010001265.1:0-11819 GCA_038088795.1 Boletus rex-veris
TCAAACTCTTTCGTCCACGCTCAAAGGCTATCTTTCCAAGATTCTTGGTAAAGATATCTGCAAACTGTTGTTGGGAAGGAACATAGAATAGTTCGACTTCACCTTCTTCAACAGCCTCCCGAATATAGTGTTCAGGGATTCGAACATGTTTAGTTCATCCTTCTTGAGCTGGATTCGAAGCAAGAAACATAGCTCCCTGGTTATCAACACACAGGGGAATAGTGGAGAGGGGGAAAGAAAGTTCCTCGAACAGATTGTGGATCCATTGGATCTGCCTGCAACATTCTGTCATTCCACAGTATTCTGCTTCGGTGGAGGAAAGGCGAACTCTCTTCTGTCGTTTGGATAGCCAAGACACAATTCCATTTGCAAGGAAGATGGAATAACCCGTAGTAGACCGTGAAGTCTCTATATCTCCAGCCCAATCAGTATCAGAGTAAGCGACGAAACCATTGACTGGTCCGTCCACAGTATAGGTCAAGCACAACTTGGTAGTATGTGCAAGATAGCGCACTATATAGAGCGCCTTCTGCAAATGTTCCTCGGAGGGATTTGCAGAGAACTGTGACATCTTGATAACTGAATAAGCAAGATCGGGTCGTGTGCCTAGCATGATATAAAGCAATGATCCAATGACCGATTGATAACGACTTCGAAGAGTTGGGTTTGATTCTCCTTCGTTGGGTTTCGGAGTATAACCAGAAGGAAGAGGAGTAGGGACTGGTTTACAGTTAATTTGATCAAAGCGCTCAACTACCTTTGCAGCATAGGAGCATTGATCAAGTCTCAGAGTGCATTTCTTGCGATCTCTGGTTATCCTCATTCCAAGGTATTCTTTGGCTTCGCCAAGATCTCTAGATTCCCAACGATTCATGAACTGTTTCTTGTAGTTGAGGATAAGTGATCTATCATTACCCATAAAAAGAGTGTCATCAACATAGAAAACAAGAATAATCAGTTTATCACCAATAAACTTGACATAAACCCCTGGATCTGCATAGCATCTCTTGAATCCGAGTTCAAGGAGGGATTTGTGGAGCTGCTTGTTCCATTGGAGCGCAGCTTGTTTTAAACCATAAATGGCCTTCCTAAGTCGACAGACCTTTTTCTCCTGGCCTTTTTGAATGAAACCATCAGGTTGAACCATATACAGCTCCTCATCGAGGTCTCCAAATAGGAATGCTGTTTTAACGTCCAGAGCTTCAAGCTCTCAGTCTTCCAAGGCTGTAAGGGCAAGGAGGAGATGGACGGTTTCAAACCTGGTTACTGGTGAGAAGGTTTCTTCATAGTCGATACTGAAGATTTGTGTGAAGCCTTTGGCAACAAAGCGAGCCTTCTTACGGCCATCGCTTTTAACTGCATAAACCCATCTTCCCTTGATGGGTTCACGACCTTTTGGTAGATCAACAAGAGTCCAAACCTTTCGGTTCATTAGGGACTTGTATTCTTCATCCATCGCTTCTCTCCAAGATCTCTGTTCTGACAATGAAGTAAGCCTCAAAACATCCTTGTACTGTTTAGGAATGCTTTGGGAGACTGCAGCGGACAAATGGAACCACATCCATTGACTGCTGTAAAGCTCACCCATATCATCATCCTTGTTAGTGGGTCTAGCAGGAACAGATTGTTCTGCTGCGTCCATGGTTACTGGCTCCTCCTGGCGAGATTTCGACTTGCCATGAATCTCTTTCTCAATTTCGATAGGTGGTCTATTCCCATAGGTGTTATCAGGAATGATCCTTGGTTTAACATTCCTAGTGGAATGTCTCTCCAGTACAGGAGGTCAAAATGGTGCTCTGGGTGCGACTGGAGGTCGAGGAGCATGAGATTCCAATGATGGAGGTGCATGATGAACTGGTGTGGATCTAGATGGATCCCAACGAGATGGAGAAGGAACAGGTGGTGGTGGAGAGGGAGTATGATGATTAGGTGATCGAGGTGGTGAAGATGATCTAGATCTAGGACGAGGTAGTGGTCTAAGATCAGGTAGGTTTACTATGACATGACGAGAGGGAGTAGAAGGAGGTTCCGGGTTCTCCTTATCTGATTCTTCGTCTAGTAGGTCGTTTGCAGGGTCTTCTAGTATCTGGGCTTGGTCTTCGACAGCAAGATCTCTGGAACATGATCGGAATTGAGTCTCATCGAATGTGGCATGGGTAGAGATAAAGAGACAATGTCTGGCTTGTGACCAGAATCTCCAACCCTTGGTGTTGGTTTCGTAACCAATGAATGTCATTTCTTCTGCTTTGGGGGACAACTTGTCCTTCCTGATCTCCGGTGGTATGAAGACAAAAGTGCTGCAACCGAACACTCTGAAGTATGAAACATCAGGGACTGTACCATTGAATTGTTCAATGGGTGTTTTCCACCCATGACGATGAACTGGCTGTCTATTGTAGACATGTAATGCAGTCTCCAGGGAATCTTGCCAGAAGATCCTGGGCAAGCAAGCATGATGGCGCATTGCCTCAGCTTTCTCCATAATGGTACGATTGAACCTCTCTGCACGTCCATTCTGCTGAGGGGTATGAGGAACAGAAGTCTGATGGGTAATGCCTCTGGATGTGAAGAACGATTGAACATCTCGACTCATATATTCCCCCCTGCGATCTGAATGAACAGAGGTGACCCGAGAGCCAGAATGAGCCTCCAGCCAGAGAAACTGGTGCCGAAGGGCAGTCAAGGTACCAGACTTTTCCCGAAGGAAAGCAAGGAGAGTAAAGCCGGAAAAGTCGTCAATGAGGGTCAAAACATAGCGAGAGCGGGAGTGAGATTCCACAGGAAAAAGTCCCATGAGATCAGTATGAAGGAGAGCAAGAGGACGAGAAGCACGCTTGATCGAAGGACTGAAGCTGCGATCCGCCATCTTACCCTCAGAGCAGCCTTTACAAGGAGGAAAGTCAGAAGGAATGATGATATCCGGACAGCCTGAAGTGTGAGTGTTGAGCTGACGGAGTGCATTCTTGGAACAGTGTCCAAAACAAAGGTGCCACAAAGAGAAAGAATCAATTGAGGTGACCGAGGCAATCTTCCCTGGAGTAATCATGGAAGACTGAAACCAGTGGAGATTGTTGTCTGAAAATGAGGCAGAAGCCCGGATGACCAGACGTCCTTGGTTGTTCCAGATACAAGTTTCTGTAGAATCGATTTCAAATTGATATCTCTGAGAGGTCAGGGTAGCAACAGACAAAAGTCTGTGCAATGCTTGAGGTGCATACCATACTTGTTCAAGGACCAAAGGGTCACTTCCATGAGGTCGAAGGATAACTTTCCCAGGACCATACATGGAAACAAGAGTACCATTGGCTATGGAAGCTTCTCTGGTACCTTGTGAAAGATGAGCAAAATCATCGATATAAGGAGTGATATGATCAGTGCAGCCACTGTCAATCATCCAATGTGAACAAGTTGGACTTAGTGTGTTTCCAACAGTATATCAGGCAGAAGAGAAAATGTGATTCCCGGTACATACATCACTAGGGTTCAAAGGTGTCTCTCTCATCATCATCTCTTGGATGCCATGTGAGAGGCTAGTGAAAGAGACCAGATCAAAATTGTTAAAGTAGGAAGAAGTCTCCTTCTGAAGGGGAAACTCTCTGATCGGATGACCAGGTAATGATTGTCCCATGACTAACCCTCCTAACACAAAGGTAGTCTTCTTCTTCTTTGGCTTGGTGACCCTACCAGCTATATCCGAACTTTCCACAGGATCAGAGGGAAAGATGGTGGGAATGAAAGGACTGGTGGACAGCAGCTTGCATATCCGGTGACATGTCCATCGAATTGTCAGATGGTCCATCCCATCCATGTTCAACAATGTCTGAGTTGAAGTTTTGTGCTTCAACTTCCATCTCCTGAAGGCCAGTGTTACACTGCATTCCACTTGCCTCTATTTTCCTACTATTTTTCCCTATTTTTCCTGACTCTCATTCACTAGTTATTCACTGCACACTTGAATTAGCCCCTGGGAACAGTTTATGAACCGTTCATGAACCATTTGACAACACTTGCGACTTTCCCACGGTCATGTGACACACACTCTAGACTTACATGTGTCACATACCGTGCTCAACACATGTCCACCTAAGTATGCTTATCCTCCAATACCATTGTAACTCATGTTCGCCTCATGGTACCCAGTGATACCAACTCATGTACAAGTATAGTATATGTAGATAAGCACTGCACAGTCTGTGCACCTGTATTAGTAGTATAAATACCATAGCCAAGTAGTCCAAGACTCTCCAGTCTTGTTCTCTTGAAGTTTTCCCAGAACAATTCAGCTAGTACTCTTGCCACTTCAGATGCTAGACCCTTAGGTGGGTTCTGGTCGTTTCACTAGAACAAGACTATACTAACCGCCGAGGTCTAGCTAACCTCTCCGGGACCCCATCGCCACCTTATCACCAACCATCTCACTTGATAGAACCAAAGTAGGTTATTGATAGGCCGCTACGCGATCCATTGACCTAGCACTCTGGTAGTGCCTTACTACTGTATCTCCGACATCTACGAGTACGTGATCACAGGAAGATCTAGCCTTCCGCCTCCGGCATCCCCACCTCGCTCTCCCATTGCCGGCCCTTCATCGGGCATTACCTTTCCGGACGTCTTCCATCTAGTACCGGAAGAAGCCATTAGATCGGGATCATACGATCCTAATGAGTACAACCCGTTGGACTACAAGGTCCAGATAAAGAGGGAAGAGAACCTACAGGTACCGATTGGCTATACACTAGCCAAGTACAGACAGGACTGACGAGTCCATTTATAGGAAGAGTCGGACCAACTAGCCAACTACGATAGTAGTATCGACCAAGGGTATAGGACCCTTATCAACAACACCACTCTCACACCCGAGGACGCCCCCTCCACTGTTGTCAGGGCCACCACCGTCAACACCAACTCCTTACCTGGTCAGTTAGGACACAGACACGCAGCATACACCGAGGACTGCCTAACCCCTACGTACGCAGATCTTGAGATCGTTTATCCACCCCTCGGATCTCTGATCTACAACCCTAGTACCCCACTCCATGCTCCATCTGAGTTACCAGAACCCATAGACTGGGAACCTGTTTACCATAGACTCACCCACAGAGCTGCCCATTGTGCCGTTCCTTAAAGAACTAACACTCAGCATACGTATAGAGAGAGTTCAGAGGAACGCATCCACCGAATTATACAGGAGGGAATTCAGCTTGGTTGTGAGTGCACCAGAGATCTTGCAAGGATTGAGAACGCAAGATGCCAGGTACAACAGGCCGCGAATTGTATCAGGGAACAGCTATGGATTAGAGAGAGAACTCCTACCCCTGCTCCTAATCGCTCTCACCTACCTCGCTGGTACCGCATTCCTGACAGTACTACTGGTTATCACCCTAGTACACTCTGACCCCAATCAGCTCTTAGGACGCCTCTACGTTACTGTCCATACTAGCTATACCCTCTCCATCATCACAATAAACGAGACCCCTGAAAACATCCAAATCAGGCCTGAGAACCCTGAACCTAATCAGAGAGAGGAACGAGTAAGAGAAAGAGCCACATGTGTGCAAACCGCTGCCACTCGCCGCAGAACCCTTCATCTCCAATTCATTAATCAACACCGCATCCGTCAGGCAGAGTTAGCTGCAATCGCAGAACAAGAAGCCACTGCTGAAAGAGGAGACCCCTTACCACCACCCGCACCAATCAGAGTTCCCGCACCTAGAGTTCAGGAACAAGAACCAGAATCAGCGGATCATTTGGCATTAGAATCTGAATCAGACCAAAGTTTCCAATATCCCACTTAAGTCATCATGTCAAACGGAAGTAATGCCATCGCAGATGCTTTCAATAACTTCTGATCCCTGTGGAATGACCAAAGCATGGCCTCCTCGCAGGAACAATGGAATGCTGTCATTGATATTATGGCAGCAACACTCACAGCTTGCACCACTTTCGGACAAGAAACTAACCAGCTCCAAACAACCGTAACGAACCTGAGACTAGAAAAAGCTGACCTCCAAGATGAAGTCACAGATCTCACAGATCAACTAAATGCCCTTCCAACTGCCTCTACCACCTCTACTAAAGGATATACCCAGAAAGTTGAGATCTTCACAGATCCAGGAGACTATAATGGAAGCCGCGCCAAGTTTGATGAATGGTGGGCTAAGATACAAGCATGGCTTCACCTTAATGCTACCGCCATACCACCTGGTTCCTACACTGCTGTCCAAGCAGTCCTATCCCGACTCAAAGGACCCACTGCAGGAAAGTTTGCTGAAACTCGACTGGCTAGAGGACCTATCTACCTTTGGCACCAGTTAGAAGAAGAACTACCCAAGTTCTTCCATCACGCAAACCAGAAAGACTGGGCTCTTATGGAGCTTAATAAGTTCCACCAAGGAGACCTTAAAACAGGTCCATTCATCACTAAGTTCAAGTCCTTGTATAATATGGCTGGCATTGATGGAGCACATGCCTGCGCCATACTCAAAAAAAGCATGAGACACTCTATTCTCGCACAGATTGCTAGAGAGAAAAAGCAACAGACAGACATTGCTCCCTATGTTGCTCTAGTATCCGAAGTAGGATCCACCCAGGAGTCAATCGGACTTATCTTGGGAAGATCTGAAAAGAAGTCCTTCTGCAATGATTCCATGAACATTGGATTTATTGACAATGAAGAAGACATCCTTGATATTGGTTACTCTAATAAATCTAGAAAACCCAAACAAAGATTCTCAGAAGGATCATCTGGATCTACCTCTAGTTGCTTCAACTGTGGAGGTACAGGTCACTTCACTAAAGACTGTAAGAAGTCTTCCACACGCTGCCTGCATTGTAATTGGTCCAGAGGACAACATAAACCCACATGTAGTAAAGGACGACTACTCTGAGCTACTTCTACTGCTCCTGCTACGTCATGGGATCAGGTACAAGAATCTTTACCCCATGCTTGTCAAGGAATGACTTTTGATGAAGTCTGCGCACTTTTCCAATCTATGCCTTCTGACTCTAAGGGAAAAGCCAATGCAACTTGAATGACCTGGGCAGACAAGTTGCATCTCGATTCGCAAGTTCCGAAATTATAAATAACTCATCATCTATCTATTCAAGTCTAGAGGGGCCTTCAATTGATTTGGGGGTTGGTCGGAACTTCATACTGGTGCTTGATTCCTCTAAAGAACCATTGGAACTCCCAGAGATTGTCGAAGTAAACTCATTATACTCAACTCCATCTACCATTGAACAGAAGCACATTGACGTCCGTCAGATGTACTCCTTCCTATCTGATGCAGACATCAAGGAAATGCTTCCAATACCCGAGATTGCTCGAATCCGAGGCAATCCTGCCAAGGAAATCATGCTACCAATATCCATTGCAAGATCTAATCGATACTCAATCAACATTCTTGCCTTATTGGACTCAGGAGCCAATACCACATTTATTGACAAAGATTGGGCTAACAAAAATCAAATACCTTTGAAACTCCTTGACCGCCCAATCCCTGTATTCAATGTTGATGAAACACATAATGCTGCTGGAAGTTTAACCCACTATGCCGAGCTTATGATTAATTATCTCAGACATCAAGAAAAGACAATTGCCGAAGTAACCGACTTAGGCAAACACCAAATGATCCTAGGCTACACATGGTTACAACACCATAACCCAGAGATCAATTGGGAAACAGGAACTGTCCACATGACGCGTTGTCCTCCATCTTGTCAGACAAGTTCTTTCGTAAGAACCATTGAAAAACAAGAACGCAATCTACTTGTGCAGATCAATGCTGCCAAAAGAGATTTACCACCGAAATCTGATCCTCAACCCACAGATCTAGTCCCAAAAGAATATCACGAATATCTTCATGTCTTCGCAAAGAAAGAATCTGAGCGAATGCCTATTAGAAAACATTGGGACCACACCATAGACCTTAAGGAAACCTTCGTACCCAAGAAAGGACGATTAATTCCCCCTATCCCCTACTGAACAAAATGAAGTCAGCGACTTCATAGATGATCAACTTCGTAAAGGCTATATTAGACCTTCGAAGTCTCCACAAACTTCCCTTGTCTTCTTTGTCCCAAAGAAAGATGGAAAGAAACGAATGGTACAGGATTACCGATATCTCAATGAACACACGGTCAAGAATAACTATCCACTACCGCTGATCTCCTAGCTTGTTGACAAGCTTAAAGGAGCTAAGCTATTTACAAAAATGGATCTCCGATGGGGATACAACAATGTTTGCATCAAAGAAGGAGATGAATGGAAAGCCGCCTTTGTTTGCCACCGAGGAGCCTATGAACCACTAGTAATGTTCTTTGGCTTATGCAACTCCTTAGCCACATTCCAAACAATGATGAATGACCTATTCACCGACATGGACAATGTCTGTGTTGTATATATTGATGATCTTCACCAAAACAGATAATCGCCAAGAACATGATAAGATTGTACTTGAAGTACTCAAACGCCTAGAAGAAAATGATCTCTTCGTAAAACCAGAGAAATGTTTCTTCTGTGTCAAAGAAGTAGAATTCCTAGGGATGACTATTACCCCTGACGGAATCCGCATGGATGAGGACAAAGTCAAAGCAGTCCTTGAGTGGCCCATGCCCACTACTGTTTGACAAGTCCGCAGTTTTCTCGGCCTTGCTAACTTCTATCGCCGATTCATAGAAGGCTATGCACAGATTGCTCGCCCTCTCAATGATCTCACAAAGAAAGATAACTCTTTCAAATGGACTGATTTACAACAAACTGCGTTTAACACGCTTAAACAGAAATTCACCACTGCCCTGATACTTGCATTCCCCGATAATGACAAAACATTCCAATTAGAAACTGATGCTTCTGATTATGCCACTGGAGCTGTGCTCTCTATCGAGATTGATGACAAATGGCATCCAGTTGCTTACTCATCTCATTCTATGTCACCGGCAGAACGTGACTATCCTATTGCAGATAAAGAAATGCTCAGTGCTATCAGAGCTCTAGAACTCTGGTGCCACTATCTAGAAGGAGTGAAACATGAATTTGAGATCTGGAATGACCATGAGAATCTCCAATGGTTTATGGTCCGCCAAGATCTAAATCGCAGACAAGCCCGATGGGCTCAATATTTATCTCGCTTCCACTTTAAATGGTTACATAAAGCTGGTACTTCCATGGGGAAAGCTGATGCCCTATCCCGCAGAGAGGACCATACTGAAGGAAAAGAGGACGATAACAAAGGCATACTCATGATGCCAAAAGACCAAATACGCACTGCTGTCTGTCTTGACACAGATGCTGATACTATCTGGGAACGAATCAAAAATGCTATCTTAAGACTAAAAGAAACTGACATCTCAAAGCTATGTAAAGAAAATCCAGTCTGTATGGAGCAAGATTTGCTAGCAGACCAAAATGGAAAGATCTTTGTCCCTAATCTTGAAGATCTTCGAATGGAAATCCTATGCTTACATCACGATACTCCGCTTGCAGGACATCCTGGAGCTGAGAAAACATTGGAGTTAATCCAATGCAGCTATACATGGCCAGGATTGAGTACATTAGTCAAGGACTATGTCTCACGCTGTGATTGCTGTGCACGATTTAAAGGACAGAATATTGCACCCACAGGAAAGTTACAACCCCTGCCTATCCCTGATGGACCATGGCAAGATCTCTCAGTAGATTTCACCACCGACCTTCCCCTTTGCAAAGGATTTGACTCCATCCTAGTGGTTGTTGATCGATTCTCTAAAGAAGTCGAATTCATCCCTTGCAAGAAGGCTATATCAGCCTTGGAAACCGCTAAACTATATATGACCTATGTTTGGAAATAACATGGTCTACCATGAACTATCACATCTGATCGTGGGCCGCAATTTGCTTCACAAGTAATGCAAGATTTGTGCAAATGATTGGGAATCCAACCTAAATTATCTACAGCATTCCATCCACAAACTGATGGACAAACCGAACGGATGAACAGAGATCTCCAACAATACCTTTGTCTCTTTACTTCTGAGAAGCAAGACGAATGGGTTGATTGGTTGTCACTGGCACAGTTCTCTTATAATTCGAAGCAACAAACTTCCACACAGAAAACTCCTTTTTCTGTCACCCATACATATAATCCTAGGATGGGATTTGAGCAACATGCTACAAAAGCACCAGCTGCAGAGCAGCTTATTTCTGATATTGCCCAAACCCTTGATCAAACGAAAGCTAACCTCGCTGCTGCTCAGAATCGCATGAAAGCACAAGCTGATAAATATAGATCCGCTGTGCTGGCTTATGCCATATCCACTAAAGTTTGGCTCTCTACCGAACATTTGAAATTACCCCGTGCTTCTAAGAAGCTATCTGAGAAATGGCTCGGACCCTATGAAATCACCAAATTAATCGGCCCTAATGCAGTTGAACTGCACTTGCCAAAGTCTATGAAAATTCACCCAATCGTGAACATTTCTCGTGTTAAACCTTATAAGGAGCATCTTGAGGGTCAACCCACATTCCGCCCTGGACCCATAGAGGTCACAGATGACCGTGATATTGAATTTGAAGTTGACTACATCGTCGATTCTAGATGGAAAGGCCATCGCCTTGAATTCCTTGTACATTGGCAAGGGTATTCTGACGATGATCGCACTTGGGAACCTGAACCAAACTTGGAACATGCTCGGACAGCAATAGATGAATTCCATCACACACATCCAAATGCACCGAGACGCCTCCGAATGACGTCATTTGAATTCTTTAATCTATTCAAACATTGTGGCAAGCCTATCCCTGAAGTCACTGATACTCATCTCCCTTTCGATTGACTTGATGTTGATTGAACCCCTGGGCTGCGTCAGGGTTACCAACACAATATATCTCGACTTCCGGTTGAGCCTTGCTCCCATAAAATGTCTCACTCCGCTCTCTTCGCCTTTGCCTACTGTGCTCTCACATATGCCTTTCCCCAAACACGCTTTAAATGGATCATCAATATGCCTGGCTTCTTACCTCGCCGACCAACATGCTTCAGTACCCTCAAGGAAATTCATGCTTACCTCCTCAGCCTTCCTCACATTACGCGATATGTTGATGACTACACCTATGGTGATCCATCTGGCAATTGGTCCGGCGCCCCTGGCCCCACTTGGGATCTTCCTACTCCACCATCTTCCCATTGGAACATGCTACATGAGAATAATAGTAATGTCTTTACCGAACATGAAACTGCTTCCATCTGGGGATCTGACATGCCATCCCTGGAGGATGCACCCTATGATGAAAATTGGGGTGATCTGCCCACCTATAATGACAATTTCGATGATTCGGGATGGCCTCATGGTTTCTGGTCCTGGGACAATCCCCGTCCCTTTGAACCTTCCTGGCCTCCGTACATCGACCTTGATGCCACCACTCGTCAGAGCCTTCTCCTCTGGCACGCATCTGTCTCTTGGCCTGAGGACGTCCCTGGGATCAATCAGGATGCTTGATCATAATGGGGGGGTAGTGTTACACTGCATTCCACTCGCTTCTATTTTCCTACTATTTTTCCCTATTTTTCCTGACTCTCATTCACTAGTTATTCACTGCACACTTGAATTAGCCCCTGGGAACAGTTTATGAACCGTTCATGAACCGTTTGACAACACTTGCGACTTTCCCATGGTCATGTGACACACACTCTAGACTTACATGTGTCACATACCATGCTCAACACATGTCCACCTAAGTATGCTTATCCTCCAATACCATTGTAACTCATGTTCGCCTCATGGTACCCAGTGATACCAACTCATGTACAAGTATAGTATATGTAGATAAGCACTGCACAGTC
>JBBPJQ010001266.1:0-11813 GCA_038088795.1 Boletus rex-veris
AAATCATCGTCGACTTTGGTAAAGTGGTTACTGCAGTCTTGAAGTCCGTCAGATGAGAGTCCCATGGCCCCACGGCGGTAGTCCTCGCGTTCTGGCGATGGTCAGACTCTCAAGTCATCGACCGCGGCGAAAAATACGGGCACGCCGGGTTTGTGGAGTCAAGTTGAATGAACGACTCACCTTTGACTGTTTCTGGGTCCATAAAGTCATTATCCTTGGTAATTGTCCCGTACAATAGGCTATAGCATAGCACACTAGGATTCAATTGGCATGACCATTGACGGTACAGTAGTAGTGGCAGTGCCCAAAGTTGGTGGGTGGATTTCGGCAATTATTTTAGTGAAGGCCATCCCCACCAGTCACGGTCGACGAGACTCAGTCGATTGGAAGGCTTGTATCACATACATATATACACGCGCATAGCAGGTTATTTACCCACTCAGCTCCTCTGATCCCTCTCTGCTTCGATGGCTCCATTTCTGCGCATATTACAATGAAGGGCTTCGACATCATATATTCTTCACACCTAGATCTTCTGCAATAATAACTGCCGCTTTCTCCCCGACCAACAACGCAGTGGAATACGTGTTCTAACCAGAAAAAAAAGTGAATAATCACTAACAACAAAGGATTAAGGAATGTGACGTACATTTCCAACGTTGGCTGGGCAAATGGACAAGTCTGATGAGTCCGTGTCAACAAAAGAGTGCAGGTCGACAAGGATGTTGTGCATACCTGCAACCTTGAGGCCTTGCACGCCGTATACATTCAGGCGCGCATCAACCACTCCACCTTGGTCGCGGGGTTTCATGGCACATGTCCCGAGCTAGATCAACATATTCATCAAAGATATTCAAAGGAGGAGCCCTGGAGAGCTAACCGAGTGCCAAGTCGTAGCAACTGCAATCATTGTGTGGAGAAGTGCTCAGAGATAGAAAACAGAATAATAGTCGAGCAAGGATGACTTGCCTCTGTCGCGATTAAATTTCTCGATAGCTTCATTGTCCGCAGCAGTGTACACAATGTCTGGCGCATCCATCTGCACAGGACCATTCGTTTCTGTACAAGCGGCGGGACTGCCTTGGGGGAAATTTGGATGATGGGCAGGCACATCTCCCCGATACATGGGCATCCGCCTGGTGAGTTCCCGGGTCATTTTATACAATACAGTGAGCAGTGCAACATCACCGGGGCTGGTGATCACATGAATAAAGTCACCGCAACACGGCAATTGCAAGGCTTACTTGGAGCAATAGTCAGGATCGAAGTCCACAGGCGAATTCGCATCTTCGCCGGACGTGATGTGTACACTACCGATCGACTCTGGATACATCTAGGACAGCAGTATGTCAGATTGAGAAATGAGGCACAGGGTTGTCACGCTTCCTTACAAGATAGTAGATGGCGCAGATGAGTTTCCGACCAAGTGACCCAGAGCAACTTGGATCCAATGGGAAACTAGGAAAGGAAAATCAGGGTGAAAGACCCATGAGTTGAGAGTGCAACTCTTACCCAGAAAATGGTACAATCATGCCCATAGGCTTGTCGGGGCTGTGCTGAAAGAATGTTTCCCATCTCGATCGTAATGCGGGCCCATGGGATGCCAACTGTTCCCCTGTCAGGCGCACTTTCGCCGCGGCTTCAATCGCGCTGCGATAAAAATGATCGGAAAGCAATTGGAGGAGAAAAACACGGTGACGGACTTGTGTGCAATCTTCCCTGTCCCATTTTGCTCCCATTCCTTAAGCTGCGCTGCCAACAATGTTGACGTTACACACAAGTTGTAGAACTGATTCGAATGGTCCACTCACCGGTTAATACTTTTGGATCAGTCCAAACATCATCCATGGTTTCGGTCTCGTATGATGCGTAGAACGCCGGACAAGTACCTAGATGGTCTGCAATAGAATTGTATCTTCCCCAGACAAAAACACTTTGATGTGTGACAGACGTACCCTGGTAGTTTTCTCCTACGCCAGGCAAATCGACCAGTACCCGAATATCGTGCTTCTCGAGGACAGGTGGGGAACCAATCCCTGACCTTTCCAAAATGGATGGGGAACCAAACGCCCCGGCAGACACAATAACTAACTTGCTGGCTTTCACGGTGACGAGTTCGCCACTAGCCCCTGGACATGATATGGCGTCCGTCGTATATTCGACACCAATCGCACATCCGTTCCTATCGTCGACATGAGTCAGTTCACACATGATTATTTTATGTGTAACATACTCGATAATGACACGTTTGACGCGTTTCCCAACCAGAATCGTTATGTTTGGATTATTTGAGTGTGGATATAGGTATCGGGAAGCAGTGTCACAACGCTTTCCGGTCACAGGGTCGACATATCTTTGGTGAATAAGGGGTAAGGTAACGAATGTTTTCCACCTTTTCGCTGAACGCTTACCTGTAAGCCATCTAGTAGAAAGAAAATCGATGTCAACCTGTCGGACTAAATTTTAAAACACTCACGCTGTACGCATTCGCAGTCTTGAAATCGTTGATATCATCGACCACTGGACGGGCCCGATCGTACGTCCTAGCCACATCTAAGAATTGGTCTCCAAAGCCAAAGTTAGTTCTGCTCGCAGATATCTGGATCGGTCCCGAGTAACCGTGGGTTGGTCTGTCTGACATAGGCGTGAACGTTTCGATCTACACAGTTGGTTGTGAATCGTCCCGTTGCGGTATCTGGAAATGTCTACCTTTTTAATCAAGGGAAGGAGTTCGTTGAAACTCCATCCTTTGTTGCTAAATCTCTCCCAATCATCGTAATCCGACGCAGCGCCTCGCGCGTACAACATGACTGTATTCAAGACTGTGTGAGACACACGGTGGGGATAGTTCGCGGCACCAGTCTCACAATTAACAGTGGAGCCGCCGCCCAAGCTTCGGCCACATGGGACGACAGCAGCACGTCCGTTGAGGTGTGGACTCGTTTTGGCAACGTTGAAAGAGACGGTGGTGCTGTTCGGCGCGAGGTTCCCGATGAACCTGCAGGGCTGGACATGGCATGGGAGGTCGCGAGAGTGCTGGCCACTTTCGACAATGAGGATCTTCAGAGAGGGGTCGGCAGCAGCTAATCTTCCTGCAACGACACACGCAGTCGTTCCGCCTGACGTTTGGTGAGCAGAGCGCATGCCACGACAGCGCAAACAAACTCGCCTCCAGCAAAGATGATGTCAAACACTGAGGACATATGTAATGGGTGCGAATGATGAAGGTGAAATAAAGGTGACTGATACGAACTCGTAGGACAGGCAATATATATATATTTCGTACGCCCTGGCCGGGCTTCTTGCTGGTTACCAGTCTACGCCGTAGTCTCGAACCAGAAGTCTAGACCGTACCAGGTTCGGAAATCTCCATAACGTTCCAAAACCGTCTGACGGTGCATCGAGGAGTGCGGACATTTGCGTGGGATATGGAATTCCTGGACCCGTAGGGGAAAGGATTTTGTCGTCAGATCGGTGCCCGGATTCCGATCTCTTTTTTAGTTTTTTCCCTTTTTTGGGGGGAATTTGTTGATCGAGTCATGCGCATTTTTTTGACGAGGGAAACCACTCCTTTTACACAACCATTTGTGCTTTGATCGTCCGTCTTTCCGTCATATACTGCCATTCGAACGGAATCATGCCTTTGTGTGGTGAGGATCAGCTCCGTGCATTACTTATCAGTAGCTGTTTCATTCGACATAGCGATTGAGTGCATTTCATTGCCGAGAAACGTCGCACTCTTGATTCGCTCTCATGAGCACGAGATACAGAGGGACCGTGCAGTGGTCAGCCCTTTCAATTTACGAGCTGCGTTCAAACTCGAGTCGTGTTCTTTCACCCCTCTTTTAACTTGTTTGCTGCTGCAGGCTATGCAAAGACGCTAATTTCACAAACCTCCCTACAACATACTACAACAACGTGACTCCTAATATCATAGGCGCTTTGTTCGTCGACCAACACTCACCATCTGGGTTTGCACCATGTCATATTCTTGAATACCCTGGCGGGAATTTCCGCATTGTTAACATCTCAGACTACTCCCCACCTCACACTGCACGCAAACAAGTGATTACATTTGAGACCGTTAACTCCCACATATGATTCCTGTGCATCTATGACGGAGCGGTTGCCGCACAACCAGACGAATGCGCTTACTTGTTCCTCGCCATGGAAGACAACTACAAACCAAGGAGCTCCTCTCTTAACGACATTGGTTATATATCTGAGGCATGATGATTTACTGCAAATTAAAAGGGAAGACGAGTGTAGTATGCAATACATAGTTCATCATTGTTGCAATAGCGAGTACCCGGTGTTGCCGCACAGGGTACAAGGAATCCTCTCTAGGGGACTTACCTTTGGAGTGGGGGACTCAGAGATGATACCAGTTAGAGATCAAGAGAGTTCTTTTTCTATTCAGACTCAGTAGAGTCTTATATACTACTATTACTGATTATATAAGCAGGTCACGTGACATCAAGTACGTGTCCTTTCAACACTCCCCCTTATCTAGTATACGGTAGATACATAGATATCAAGTGAGAAGTACATAGTAATGTAACTAAAACGTCCGCACATTCAAGGCGAGTTAAATTCCAAACCGAGCTGGGAGCGGAACTCCTTGAACTTGACGTGTCCAAGGTTCTTTGTGAACATATCCGCGGGATTGTCAGTCCCAGGGATAAAGAGCAGTTCAACCTGCTTCCATAGCATCACAGCATCACGTACGAAGTGATAACGGATCTGGATGTGTTTGGATCGTTTTTCGGTGACTGGATTTTGTGCAATAAAGAGCGATCCTTGGTTGTCACCACAAACAGGGATGGGGCCAAGGTGATAACCGAGTTCTTCCATCATTTGATGAATCCAAATAGCCTGGCGTGTGAAGTCGCTCAAGGCCATATACTCAGCTTCCGTAGAAGATAGAGCGGTGGTTTTTTGTAAGTGTGAGTTCCACAAGAACACATCATCCGCGAATTTCAGGTAGAAACCTGTTTGCGAGTGAGACGTGACTTTGTCCTGTCCCCAGTCAGAGTCGGTGCAGGCGATGATGCCTTTACCGGATTTGCCATTATAAACGAGAGAGTAATCTCGGGTACCGAGAAGGTACCGACAAATGTATAGGGCCTTGTTAAGGTGCTCCTCTGAGGGATTGGCAGACATGCGGGCGAGTTGAGTAACCGCATATGATATGTCAGGTCTTGTGCCGATCATGAGATACAGCAATGATCTGATGACCTGTTGGAATCACATCCGAAGTTCCGGTTGGACAGGTAGATCATTCTTCTCTGGGTAATAACCCTGAGGGAGAGGGGTGTTGGCGATTTTTGCGTTAGTCATTCTGCATCGCTCTATGACTTTGTCGAGGTATTCTCGCTGGTCTATTTTAATAGTTTGACCATCTCGACGTATGTTCATTCTTAGGAATTCGCGTGTTTCTCCTAAGTCGTGACAGTCCCATTTCTTCATAAAGGCAGCTTTAACCTTGTCTACGAAAGGTTTGTTTGGGCCGCAGAAGATGGCGTCGTCTACGTAGATGATCACTAGGATGAGCTCTTTGCCCTTGCGATAGATAAATAGGCCAGCATCTGTTTTAAGACGCGTGAAGCCCAGTTCTTTCATGGATGCGTCAAGTTCGCGCCACCAAGCTAGTCCTGCTTGTTTGAGGCCATATATGGCGCGGAGTAATCTCAAGACCTTCCCTTTGAGATGAGGAGGCATAAAGCCTTCTGGGAAGTCCATGTATAATTCTTCGTCCAGTTTGCCGTATAGATAGGTGGATCGGACGTCGAGACCAGTAATATACCAGTTTTCGATTGCTGAGAGGGCGAGCATACACCGCACTGTCTCAAAGCATACGACGGGGGAGAATATTTGATCGAAATCAATCCCTTCTACTTGGGAGAAGCCCTTGGCTACAAGCCGGGCTTTCTTTCTGCCGTCTGTTTTAACATCGAAGACCCATCGGTTCTTAATAACCTTCCTATTTGCAGGTCGATCCACGATTTCATAGACCTTACGGTCCTTGAGTATTTGCAACTCATCGTGGCAGGCTTTACGCCAAAGGATTTGTTCCTCTTGTGGTAACTTGAGGATGTTGCGGTATGTCCATTCACGATAGTTCACGTTGGACTGTTCCATTTTCAGTGGGAAGGCACAGCTGCAGAGGTATGAAACCAATGTGTCTCCCCCTTCCCTGGTGATGCACTCTACGTCATCTTCCAACAGAGTCGGGGACGGGGGCATTCCGCCAGGGATCACAGGTGAATCCGATGGTCCAGCCGGTGTTTCTCCAACCATTCTGTGCCAGTCAGAGGCGTGTTCTATGTCGCGGAGTTGTTTTACAGGGTCGCGACGCTCTCCATACACATTTCTGGGTCGGAAAGGGGCACGGCATTCCCGTTGGGGGCGCTGTGGGCGTGCAGGTGGAGGCGGAGGCGGACGGCGAGGAGGTGTAACCGGGGGTGCTGGCAGAGCCGGTGGTGGAGGTGTAGGTGCCCTAGGGGGTACTGGAGGTGGAATAGCAGGCCTGGGGGCCGGGCGACGAGGGGCTTCGGCAGGAGGAGCGAGTTCCGCATCCGACTCCAAGTCCGATGGTGATGAATCAGAGTCGGAGGACCCGTCATCATGAGAGTGAGGACACGGCGGGTGGTTAACCGGCTGGTGAGGCTGTGCCTTTGAACACCTTGGGAAGAGGTGCTCATCAAAGATGGCATGTGCCGATGTATGTAGCACGTTGTTAGGGTGCATGAAGAGATAGTTTGAATCACTACCGGCGGATACGCCCAGGTAGATCATCAGCTGCGATTTAGGTTGCAGTTTACCTTTGCGAGTTTCAACTGGAATGTGGACGTATGCGCCACAGCCAAAGACCCGAAGGTGCGAGAAGGTAGGCTGTTCGCCGGTGAGCATCTCGGATGGTGTCTTCCAGTTGAGCTGAGTGGAAGGGGTGCGATTATACACGTGAAGTGCATGAAGTATCGCGAACTCCCAGTAAGAGTCGGGCAGGCAAGCCTGCAATCGCATGGGTTGTGCCTTGTCCATAAGGGTACGGATGAGGCGTTCCGCACGTCCGTTTTGCTGGTGAGCGTAAGGGGCAGATTGTTGTATATGTATGCCATTATCGCGCATATACTCAGTGAAAGCCTTGGAGGTATATTCTCCCCCTGCATCAGAGCGCCAGTGTTTTACGACGGTGTTGAACTGAGTACACACATAGGCGTGAAACTGTTTGGTGGCTTTAAGGGTCTGATCCTTAGTTTTAATGAGGACCAGCCAGGCCATGAATGTATAGTCATCATAAAAGACGACGGCGTACTTG
This sequence comes from Boletus rex-veris, assembly GCA_038088795.1. Taxonomy (NCBI): domain Eukaryota; kingdom Fungi; phylum Basidiomycota; class Agaricomycetes; order Boletales; family Boletaceae; genus Boletus; species Boletus rex-veris. The sequence goes on from JBBPJQ010001266.1 coordinate 7,322, forward strand.
TACTTATGGTACGATTCGATTTCAAATGACTTGAGGTCAGAATGAATTAACTCAAAGGGAGTGCTTGCGCGCTTCTCACTGTGAGGAAAAGTACAGTTGGGCTGTTTGCCCATCTCGCATCCGGAACGGATGGGAACGGTGGATGGGATGTCCACGTCCGGAAAGTCCTTAATGTGCTTCTTGGCTGCGCGGAGCACATCACGCGAGGGGTGGCCTAAACGGCGGTGTAGGAGTTCGTAGTCCACAGAGGTCATCGACGCTAAGTCGGCATGAGGACGGACGGTGGGTGCACGTATCCAGTACATTGTGTCGCCATGGGAGTGGAAACTCAGTACCATTCGTTTCGTGCAACGATCAATGATATTGATATGACCGGGAGTGGTCTGGAGCGACATACAGGCGTCGGTGAGTAAGGTACCCATAGATATGAGTTTTACAGTACAAGATGGCATATAAATGACTGGCGATAACCACACAAGTCTGCCTTGGTAGCGGATAACCGCTGTTCCTTTGCCTAGGATGGTCACATGACCATTTGCCGTCTGGGAGTAGGTTGGTAGTAAGAACGGCGTGTACTCAACCAGATCATCTAGATCGTTGGTGTAATGGGATGAAGCTCCTGAATCCAGGAGCCACATGTCTGGTGGTGGGCGGTGGCTGGTGTGGTCTCTTTCTTTTCCCTTACTCTTGGTTTGCTTATTACAGCGATCACACATTGAGAAAGGGGAGTGAATAGTAGATTGGCTATCTACTGCAGACGTACATGCGGTGTAACTACATAAAATCTGAGGCAAAAAATTCCGCGTGTCAGTGTCTGCTAGAGATGGACAAAGAAAGAGAGGGACTTGCCAAAGAATCGACTCGTCCCAGAAGCGCTCCAGGTACTCATCGTGTTCGACGATGTCAAGGGACACCATGTCCTCGTCCTCTTCGTCGAGCTGGTCGTTCATCTCGTCATTGCTGTCATTGAGGACGACGATACGAGGGGTCTCTTCCATCCTTTCCAGGAGAGAGACCAAGGCGGGTTCGCCGAAGGCGCCAACTTCCGCGAAGGCGGAGTGGACACGCTGGTGGCCTTGGCCACGGCGGGTGGCAACCGGCTCGAGGTTGCGGATGGTCTGGGGAGTGGGGGTGACCCCAATGCGACGGGCGAGGTCGATGGTCTGGACGACCTGAGGGAAGGCGGGGGGCCCATAGTAGGGCGCGCTGATGGTGTGAGCGAGGGTGCGGGGGTCGGAGACGGGTGCAGTGAAGGTGGTGGAGGCCAGGCTGAGCATGGTGGGTTCCTGAACGAAGTTCGCGAAAGCAAACGAGGTGGAGGATGATTCGGCGGCCTGAGCCGCATGATCCTTCCGCTTCTTTTCACCTTCTTCAGAGTGCTTGCCCTGGCGACGCTTCTTCCCTTTCCCCTTCTCCTCATCTTTTTTATCGGATGAGCCCTCCTCCTTCTTCTGCTGCTGCTTGAAGGCGGGGTCGCCATTCTGGCGGCGGATGTTGGTGACCTTGTTGGCCTGCGCACGAGGTGGGGGCCGGTGAGAGAGATGGTGCTGCCAGGCGGCGGTGAGGATGGTTTCTAGTTCGACCATGGTTTTGACCTTGATTTTGGTCAGGTCGGCATCAATTGCCTCGTTGAGGGTCTGATGCAAGGTCTCCGCATACTTGGGGAGCTTCGCGACGGTGATGAGGGCCTTGAGGTTGTCAGGGACCATGTGCTGGAGAGAGTCCAGCTGAGCGAAGCTGGCGTTCAGCTTGGAGAAGGCGGGGCCAGGATGGTTGTTGTCGGGAAAGGTGATCCCGAGCATAATCTTCCACTCGGTGAAGGCGGAAGCAAGGGAGGCGGCCTCATATTTGGTTTTGAGGGCGTCCCAGAGGTCCTTGCCTGTGTTGTAGGTTTGGAAGTTGGCAGAGATGGAGGGTTCGATCTGAAGACAGATGGACCCGAGGGCCTGGTCATCGTTCTCGTCCCACTTATCCATTGCCTCCTCCTCCTCAGGGGTGGCAGTTGTTCCGGCGATGCCAGGGCGGGCCTTGGTGTAGCTTCTGTGCCAGACACCGGTGGCATGGAGGTATGCTTCCATGTCCTGGGCCCAACGCTTGTAGTTGATGCCGTTGAGCTTGGGGATGGAGGTAAGGGTAGATGACATTGTTGAGGTAGGTTCTGAAAGAGTGACATGTCAGTATAAACCAATAAAGGGAGCGAGTAAAACATTTGCGTCACTGAACAGTGTCAGAGTTTTCAGAATGTAGAGTCATAGCGACCCCCTACATCTGTAGTCTGATGGCTGTTACTCTCGAGCGTTGTCGCGTCGAGAGTGTCCGGCGTTTCCACTCAGGACGGCCAATGTCCAAAGGTATTTACCCATGAGAAGATACCGTTCGGGGGGACATACAGTCTGTCCCGAACGTAGAGCTTCGGGGCTCATAACCTGTTGCAATAGCGAGTACCCAGCGTTGCCGCACGGGGTACAAGGAATCCTCTCTAGGGGACTTACCTTTGGAGTGGGGGACTCAGAGATGATACCGGTTAGAGATCAAGAGAGTTCTTTTTCTATTCAGACTCAGCAGAGTCTTATATACTACTATTACTGATTATATAAGCAGGTCACATGACATCAAGTATGTGTCCTTTCAACAATCATCTCATTATGAGTCAGGTCCAGATTTGCCTGAAGGGCCTGTTGAATTATTATGGATGTCAAAGACAAACAAGGCAGTGAGCGATATAGTAACATGTTAAAAGCTTGGTCAACTTGAATCCCGAAGCCGATACAGTATTCAACCTTGACTCAGTACTTGTGGATACTTAAGTGAGTACATATCTGTTAGAGTAGAATCATTCACTACGCTACCACTTATGTAACAACTGTACAGTACATAGTTTATCTTGTCGCCACTCGCACTAGTGTACTTTGTTCGTTATTGCGAATAACACCTGCTGCTCTGTCCCACGTCGCTCGCGCCCGGTTCCCAGCACACGACTTTTCAACATAACGAACCTACCCTTGCGTTATCGGGGTACATCAATACGATAACCGCACGACGGGCTGTGCAAGTGCGCTGACGACCGACAGGCTGCGTCGCAGACACTGCAAACCGCATGAACACACTGTTGACCAATGGGCTGTGTCGCAGGTGTCATGGATCATTTCACGGACCATTTCTCGAACCTGGAGTAGGTGCTCCGACCCACATATATCGACCTTCCAACTCTTTTTCGACATTCTTTATCTCGTTATCATCATGTCATCTATCCTGAACACCACCGTCATGCCTGTTGTATTATTTATTACTACAGACTACATTCAAATGGACTCGGTTACTTCTGTATTACATAATCATTGGGTAGATAAGCTTCACTCGGACGCGTCTCTACCTCAGTCACAGACTCCGTCATGTACTGAGGTGAGATCAGTCATTCCATCCTTATATTCTATGCTTACATTCTGTAGAGTACTTCTACAGGTGTGCAATACATTAGTCACAGACTCCGTCGTGTACTGAGAGTACTTCTACAATGCCGCGTCTCAATGAGACCAACTACCTCACATGGCACGTTCATATGCATGCGCTCCTCGTCCGTAATGATCTCTGGGGTATTGTCTCTGGAAAAGAGTCACCACCCGACCCAGTTAAGGCCTCTCCGACGAAGATTGACAATTTCGCATCACATCAACTCAAAGCCACTGCTGAAATTGCGCTATATGTCGACAACAGTCAAATCATCCACATTCAGGGTGATGATCCACACGCCATCTGGAATACATTAGCCAGTGTCCATTGTGCCCGCGGCCTCTCGACCCAACTCGCTGCTATGCGGAAATTCTCGCGCATGGAAAAACGCCCAGAGCAATCCATCACATCATGGATCAGAGATGTCAAAGCCCAGGCATATCTCATGAAAGACATCAGAATCGAGCTCCCAGACCTGCTAACTATCGTTGTTCTCACATCCAGCCTCCCCTCCAAATATGACACCATCGTCGTTGCTCTTGATGCTGTCAAACCTAATAAACTCACACTCAAACTCACTATCTCACGCTTGCTCAACGAGGAAGAGCACCACCTCAGTCGCAAGCAACTCAGTGATTACAAAGCATTGCTTATCAAGAGCGAATCCGACACATCTGACGCCGCTTTCACTGCTCGTCCCAGAGCTAACATCCATCAGCAAACCAGCTTTTGACTTAGCCGAGGTGACAGTGACCCACGCGGGAAACAGCCTGTCACAACCTGTCCCACTCTGGGGATAGGTGCCACAATCTGTGGAGCTCGGATCCTTTGTCGGCTGAACCAAGCGACGCCAAGTACATATGGCATCCTGAGTCCATGCTGTCCTAGTCTGTCATAGAACGTGACAGAATTCAGTGTGAGGCCGCAGTCAAGGCTCTCTCGCACCAACCTTGCTTGCAGAGATCACATTGGCAAGAGTCAACCTCCTTTGTAGGTATGTTATTCTGTAGATGAGAAGTGTACACTATCTACTACGTCGATC
>JBBPJQ010001267.1:0-11810 GCA_038088795.1 Boletus rex-veris
TCGGGGAATACCACCAATCGCTCTGGAAACTGGGCAAACCATGCACTGAAGAACGATGGCCAGAAGTGAAAGTAATCCTTGTCCTGTGTGTGAGTCAAGTACTCAGGCAACCTCTGTTTCAAGAAATTGTGCTGTGGCTCTGTCGTCCAACTTGATGGTGCCATCTTTCAGTTAGAGGCCACAAGCTTGTACCAATGGTTGAGATCGCGCACCTGAATGATATACATAAATGGATTGTGCAGTGTCGCCGACAGACCCAGATTGGAGGAAAGCCATCCAGATCGTGTTATGGTCCACAATCACCACCCTCATGTTGATCGGACTTGATCCGCAGGCACACTACTGTTTGCAGATTTGGTCTCGCTGTTGCCATCAGTCCAGACAACCAAATATAGTAGTATTTGACTCCTGTCTATAGCGAGCCGCTCAAGCCTCGACAATTGAACATAACCATAATAAATCAAGAATAATACTAGATCATGAACTAAAAGATATAGTATGACAATATAGAGGCTATCTAAGTATAACATCTAGCAGATAGAGGTTGAATTTAATGGTGATATCTGATATGACTTGCATTGAGCGTACGTTTCAGTATGTGCTCGTATGGATGGGAACACCAAGTTCAAGCACACCTGCACTGCGACACCGTGTACCACATACCTGTAGCATCAAGACATGCATCCAGAACATAAAACCAACATAGCAGACCTCATCCTGGCCCTCAAATTGCATTAAATGCCAGTGGTGGCATGATAATGAATGAAATGTTTTGTATTTCTCAGATAAATCTCGTATCACATAGGTACCGGATAACGCTCATGTGACGTGACCCTCAAACCTGCATGCCACAACTTGAACGCATATTGATCTCCTCCACTTTGCCATGGATAGGCCCAAGCTGTATAATTCTGCAGCTGAAAGAGTACTCGCCCATTGAACATACAGCAAAAATTACTACAAGAAGTAAGTCAACACCGCTAATACGTTATATTCCATGACTTTGGAGTAACCACCGATTGACTACAGAAACCATGCTCAACTCAGTATCAAGAACAAGGCAAGGTACCAATGCAAGCGAAGGTAAGTTACATTGGTAGCTATTAAGTCTAACACACCTTACTCACTCTTGCAATCCCATGCAGACCACCACATCCTGATGTTGCTTGCCTACACAAACAGCTGCAGTTGATCATTGGCCCATCACTCACAGACTTCTTAGATCGAGTCGTTCTCAATCTTGCCAATGCTCACTCCCTGGACACATCTATCCAACAGCTCAAAGACATCATCCAGCAAGTGATGATACTGAGGACACAAGGGGAAGATCTCCAGTGCGAGATCTCACAGGCGGATGGCGTGTGTGGTGAATTTTACCGTGTTCAGAAAGCAGTAACGGATCTCAAGGACGTGATCTTCGCCCTCCAGGATGTCACATTTCAAGGAGAGATAGATGTTGAGGATACGGTGCAGCAGCACCGTAATGGGCAACTGTACTACCAATCCCATCCTGACCTTTAGCTTCTTGAGTAGATACGCAACAATATATTTGTGGCATACAACTGCTGATTCTAACCAAGAATATACAAGCGCTAAAGAACATTCAATAGGAGATCCAAAGGAGTAACACAAATCTACTTCTTTTCGAGCACCTTTGCCGCCTTATTGTCAATCGCCCTCAGCATCTTCGCCAGCACTGCTTCCATAGTATCCACCTTGCAAAAGACTGCGCCGCTGACACCGGTCACAGCATCCGAAGCAACACCCCTGCTGAGGGATAAGTTAGTTACTCGCATAAACCAGGAATTATACTCACCAGTTGTCGATGATTCCGATACGATAGCCCTTGGTGATTACATAGAAGGGGCCCTCTGAATCTTCCTTTGGGACATCAAAATCTGTGCCTTTGTACATCTTCCAGTATATTGTTTGCCTGTTGACTTTGACGGTGGTAACCAGCGAGTCAAGAAGTGTCGGAACTGGAGGTGCGGTAACAACATGCATCGTGACCATGCTATTGGGTGAAACGCTGATGTGAATGGCCGACAAGACTTCTGAAGCCTCGGATGGTGAGAGCGTGAGACCTTCCAAAAGGCTGAGAACAGTAGCTGGGTTCACCAGGTTGTAAGTAATGTGAGCGCGACAAGGATGGATTCTTACTGAGATCAGACTGGGTCATACTGATGGTGATGCTGTTGCTGGGGACGACGGGATGGTTCTTGAATGATGATGGATTTCAACTTTTATATGGTTTGAATGATGATCTGCTTACCTTCAACGGGAAGTTCCAGTGGCCTGCAAGGAAGTCATGTGAAACATGATTGAAATGTTCTGGAGATGATCTGCACAGTCACTCCGCACAATGAGAAAATGGTCATTCGATAGATATCTGTGACCTACGAAGTAGCCTTCTTGTGGGGGGAAGCACTGACGCTGCCGCTATCTTTCACAGCTGCCCTGAGGCTTTGCCGCTTCAGGTGGCAGAAGGCATATGCTTGAAGGCGGAGATAACGCTCAGGTTGACGGGATCTGGATATCAACCCCATCAGTACTGTTGGTTAGGTCGCCCTGAGGCTTCGGGTGGCAGAGGGCGTGTGCTCGAAGGCAGAGATAACACTCAGATTTATGGATCTGGATGTCAACCATCAGTACCATCGGATAGAGGTCAGATACATGTGCAACGCGTGCAAGGTGAGATACATATAAAAGGAACTGTGGTTAGAGTCACCACAGCTCCTTTTCGATCTCACTTGCCACTCTCACTTGATGTCCGAGGACGCATGTACCGTCGAATTGGCAATTCCGAGGAGTCTGACCCTCCACACGTTTACTATGACCTTCGCATATGATACAGTCGGACCAGTGGCGAGTACTTGAAGTGTTCCATCTATGGATGTCCTGTTAACCTGCTGAGTAGACATTTCATATTGGCATTCAGGAGCCTCCGCAACGCCAGAGAAGAGAGAGTACCGACTACAAGGATCTGTATGCTGATCCAACTCTGAATGTGTCAGGCAATGCCGTGGTGAAGTCGGAGGTAAGTACATACCGGTGACTCCTAATAATGATGCTTGTCAGCTGATGCCATTCTCGAAGGACTTGCCGACGCGGCCTCAGAGGTCAACTAGGAAAGCACTAGTGCCCTTATCAGGTGTGGTTGTCTCGAAGCGGCAGAAAAAAAAGTAGATGGTCATTACTTACTTTGTCTTGTAATCCCGCCTGGGCTGAACACACAGCCAGCTGATCCTTGATAAGAGTCAATGTGCGGACTGAACTCGAACCAATGGAGCAGAAGATCACCCACCCAGTCTCTAAGGTGTCAGATGACGCTGCGCAGGCCCTCACTGAGATCACGAGTCATAGGATGAAGGAGAGATCGAAGCGCAACAAGAAGCCTACAACGATGATAATATCACATGATTCTGCTGCTATCACTAAATGACATCATACAACGTATGAAGTATGCCAGGATGGCTCACTCTCTTACTCCAGCAAGACTATCACGAGCAAGATGAAAAACCAACCGGTGCAATCAGCATACTCGCCAACTCTCGATACCATTACACTTTCCAATTTGGAGCCAGATGTTGAAGTCATGTGTATGCCAGGATGCCCTTCCGAAACATCCCACAAAGTGACAGCAGTATGTGTTTTCCTTTCTCCCTGTCGGCTTGTTGTGTTTATTCTGCAAAGTCGCATCCCTTGCTTGTGTGGCTGGATGATCGGGACATTTACCTTCAAGAAATGCTACGATCGGAAGGCCGGGAACATGCATCATGCTCGATGTGTTTCCAAGCAGAGCCTTGCTACAGATGCAAAGACTGCCTGGGACGAGCCTTATACTATAGCAAGTGCATCCTCGCCACGCACAGCCTTCATTCTTTGCATGCCATCCAGGTAATTTTTTTCACTCACTACACGAAGTTGTGAACATGTCTGAAGCTCTGAGTTTTAGACGTGGAATGGCAACTTCTTTGAATCAATATCTCTCAAAGCCCTTGGACTCCATGTGCAGCTTGGACACAAGCCAGGTGGTCTGTGCTACAACCCCAACCACAGCTTTGACGACACTTTTGTGATTATCGACACCACCGGCATTCATATGATTGCACTGGACTTTTGCGGTTGCGAACATGCGCCAAGTCAATTCCAACAGCTTCTTCGGTTTTCGTGGTTTCCAGCAACTACTTCACGCCCGAGGACCGCAGCAACGTTTCGCCTACTCAAACAGTTCCACTTGCTCTCATTAGAATCGAAAATATCCACCTACGAGTTCTACACTGCGTTGTCCAGGGTTGTGGATAATACTGGACTCATTGAAATAAAAGTAAGGATGCCATATGCATTGCAATTCAGTACTGAAATCAGCTTTAGGATCGATATGAGTCTTTTCTTCGCATAACCCGAGAATGGCATCATCTGAAGATGCTCAAGCATGCAGGCCGAGCTTACGACCCTCGTGGCATCGAGGGCACATGTGAGGGAGAATGTGCAGTCTTATGTCCCACTTGCCCACACCCTGGCAAGAATCTTCCTCCGAACTTTGGTGAAGTCAGTGACGACAAGCGGTACATACTAGGTTTAAGCTGATCCTCACTTATAATCTCACTTGACCCGTCAGGTGGATTCATGCGCAGTTTGTTGCAATCGATGCAAACTTTCGTCTAAAGCGCAAGAAGGTCTCAAAGGACAGCATCGACCCAAGCCTGAGCAAAGGGTGGGCGTACTTTGTGGAGGAGAGCGCATACAAGGACTACCTGTCAAATCGATCAAACATCCCCCAAGAGGTGCGCCACCAGCTTGAATTCCAATCACTTACGATAACTGCATTGAGATAGAAAAGTACGTGCTCGAGCCACCTGGCCGTCAACAGAGCAGACATCCTAAGGAATCACGGACTAGCTGCAACCGGCGTCGGCACTGTAGATTGCGCACGTCATAACATGAAGTTGCCATCTTCAGTCGGCAACTTGCAGAAGGGAGAGAAGTACATCGTCTCCATTTTTTGTTAGCATTTGGCCTCTTAATATTTTACCAGGTACTGCAACATGGACTACATGTTCGGCACAGCAATGTGTCATCTCCACTCACCCATACTCAACATATCTTATGACATCGCTTGCCAGTGGTCGAAGCGCTTCTGGGACCGCATGGTGACACTCCCACCCCACTTGCAATTGGACACGAAAACATGTATTACCTTTTTCGTCCCGAAGTTCCACCTCCCTGCGCACATTCAAGCTTGCCAGACAAAATTCTCATTCAACTTCATACCTGGTGTCGGGCGAACAGATGGCAAAGCTCTGGAGAGAGGCTGGGCAAACATTAATCCGGCAGCATCTAGTACAAAGGAAATGGGCCCGGGGTCAAGGCGAGATATCCTCGATGACCATTTTGGTCATTGGGACTGGAAGAAAGTGACCAAGCTGCGTACATCAGACTGCTCACTTGGATACTATGATTCTAGTTCTCACTTTCTGCAGGCGACAGCTTGCATGAGAAACTGAAGCATGCCATTCCGAAATGTACCGAACTTCAAGATGCTTTAGAGCAACTGGAGGGAAGCATCAGTACCACTCATGCAAGCAACCTGGCAGAGTGGAGGCAACAAGTCCTCGAGTGGGAAAATGATCGAACAAGGCCGAATCCGTATGAACACAAGGGTGGAAGTAGGTTTTGCAAAATGAGGATCTGAATGATTGTTTTTAACGTTTGCTAGCACTCACAATGGCAGCAGTGCGGCTAGAGCTCGCCAAGGAAGACATGGACAACTTGCTCCAAGGGAATATGACCAATGTCCACGAAGATTGTTCAATAAGTGTCTTCATTAGTACAGGATTGGAACTCGAAGAGCTACAGTGAGACGTCCACAGCCGCTGCATATATTTGTTACTGACATCCTCATTCCCAGGCATCGGCTCAAATGTGACAAGGCAGAGAAGGGCCTCCACGCTACTGATACCCAAGAAGCTCGATTGATTGAACGAAGCAATTCACTCCAACGGCGAATTGATAGCTGGGTTAAGTTCCAACAACTGTTTCTGCCCGTGGTTGCTGCCGAGCGTGCCAGGCGAGCCGCAGAAATGGATTTGGTGATCCCACCCGAGGACTTCGAACTCATGCTCCCTTCAAGGGTCATCACAACAAGTCCTCCCTGTGACGAGAAGATACTGCGTATTGAATGGAGACTATGCTTGGCCCAAGCACACGACGCACTCAACTCTATCAGATCCAACCTCTGCGCCCAGAGCTATATTTTCAAGTTTAAAGACCTGAACCTCCGTGGCCAAGGCGCCAACACCCGTGCACAAAATACTATCAAGGGGATCAAGGCTCATATCGACACGGCTGTGAACAAGTACAACGAGGCTCACAATGCTCTTGCAAATTTAGCTTCTCCTCTGAATGAGACAAGCAGCTGGGATTCCATCCTTCGCCCATTGCTCACGCAGGATATTCGGGGCATGTCGGATCTCCTTTGGGGGGGAGACAGAAGGCACACGAAAGCTTTCATGGATATGGAGCATGCACGGGGCTGTGGATGACACTACAGATGAAGCGGGTGCGCTTGAAGGTGATTGACATCCTACTAACAGTATATTGTCTTGCTAATGTGGTACTAGATATTCGAATTGAATGGTGCAAGGCAAGAGCACGTGTGAATCATTGGACTGAAGAGGTTGAATTGTTGCTTGAGGAAATGAGGAGAACCATTATGTTTTTTGAGTGGGAAGCCGCTTCCTGGAAAACGAGGGCTATGGAGTTCGCTTGCAATGATCCCTTACTCCTTGAAGGGTTCCATGCGTACGCACTTCGACAGGCCTCCCTTCAACGCGCCCTTGCTGCAAGTTGCCATACATCTTGGGCAGATACTATTACCTCTGTGGCATTGTTAGTCACACCTCGAAGCTGTAGTTAGTATATTACTGGAATACGTTTTGATGCGCTTGATGCGCCATCAAAGTTCCTAGTGCTAACATATATAGTAGACGGCGTGAAGGGACTGTATTAAGTACACATAACTACATGATGCATCATAAGTGGAGGGAATGTTGATAGACTAGTGATGCATCCCCTGCACGCACATTGATGCATCATTAATGCATCACAGTTTAAGCTGGGACTGCGGCTAGGCTGCAGGGGGATGCACTGTCATCGTTTTGCATCACACGCTGTTGAAACTTACAGTCGGCGATGCATCAATAGGACTGGGACTGGTGACCTGCCAAATACAGTTGTAAATTGTCCCCACAGATACACCAGCCCATTCTGCTAAATCCTCTGTTGTTGCCGCATTACCATAGTGGCCAGCTCCATTCAAGAAGATCGCGAGTTGGATCAGGACAGGGAATTGGGGGTTGTTCGAGTTGTTTGAGAACCCAGGGTCAGCCTGGATGTGATCAACGATGCGCTTGAAAACATCAGGATCAACACGCAGCTTGCAACAGAACTTGTCGATGTCACCATCAAGGGCCCACTGCTCCAAAAGTTGGAGCTGGGGAGCCTGTGCAGCTTTTCCGAGCCTGCGGGTTGCAAGATATCGAGCTTGCTGGACTTCATCTTCCAGAGCAGTGATTTGGTATTCGTACTCCTGAACTGCAGGACTGAAAGTGAGCAGAGGGGGGAGATCATCTGATGAAGCAAGGAGTGATAAAAGATCAGTGTCAGATTCATCTAGTAGCTCCAAATCCGATGTAGAGGTGTCCAATGTACTTGAGCCTGACAGCTCCATATCTGAGTCGGAGTCTGCACCAGCACGAAGTAGGTGGATACAAGCAGCAAGGAGATCCACATAGTGGGCAGCCTGGAGCTCCTGCCTGGCAGATTCAAGATCCTCGAGGAGGGCTTGGCGCTTCGACTGCTTGGACATGGTTAATAGTTATTGTCGTAGAGGTGCAGGGCACACGCTGCACAGCATAGCTCTCACATTAGGTTCGAACTCCACTCGAAAGTCCTGCTGAGTCAAGTTTTATTCCGAGCTGAAACTCAGGTTACAACGGGACCTTGAGAGTCCCTATTGGTATCTTGGTCATGCTAGAAGCGACACTCGGATCAGTGCGCCATTTACGGCGTACGCCAAGTTAGAAGGGGGACACCCGCTTCACCTTCCTGCCCAAGCAGAGTGATCGCCTTGACGAGGTCGGTCAAACGATATCGAATCTCGATATCATTTTAGACGCTGCTCTCTCAGGCTGCCAAACGCGAGGTTATCGCGGCATTGCCCGGAGGTGAAAAAGAGAATCCCACCGTCGAGAAGGACTCGTGGAAAAAAGCTAACTCCCTACGTGCGCACCCTCCATGTAGAAGATGACCTCAAAACATCCGTCGACCGTGTTCTCGTCCCACTTACAAGTTACGCTCGCCGGGACGTTCGTTGGGCCCGAGCTCCGGTAGCAATGGGTCCAGGCTCAACCTGAACGCGTCGGCATTTTGCGCCGCCGTCGAATGCCATCTCTACCAAGATCGTCCTCTTCGGAGACTAATCTACCCAAAGAAAGCAAGTAGTAGCGTTGACCTTACTCAGCGCAAGGTACTAGATTCTTCCTGCACCTGCTTTCTTACGTGACAGAGCGGAGCAAGTACCAACAACGAACGCGCAGCGAGTCTTGGATGTTTGTCAACTATGCCTCTGTCTCGTCGCCGACTACCAAGGCGTTTGGGAGAGAGCACGTCCCTCGTGTCCCTCTTTCGCGTACGTCCGCCGTCCGTCTCTTCACATATCGGCCGACGATACATCGACACTGATGTTCGCCATTCATTGAGATTATATTCTTCAGCGTAAGGCGGAATCGAACAATCTGCGCTTTGGCAATTAGGGCATTCCAGACGGATGTCGGATAAGGACCGACCACACTGGGAACAATACGATGCAAACGATCACGAGTGGTGTATATGGACAAGAGCAGTACGGACGGCCCAGAATAAATGAATTCACATGTGTAATTCTCTAGCTGATTGCTGATAAATACCGATTTCCTCTATCTTCTAGCTCTCAGATCTCACACCTCTAGACCCCACCTCCAGCGGGAGTGTCCTCATTCGAGTTTGAGCCATGGACCCTATCACCCACGCCGAGATCACCCGATCTATCCATGTCACTCTCCACATCGAGATCCTGGTTGACACCAAATACCATCGTAGAAACGGCCGTATCCAGATCGACATTCAACTGGGACAGCACTCCGAACCCGGTATCAATATGAAAGCGCCCACGGATGTCACGGTCATATAGCTCTCGTATGCCGATCGTAAACCGTGGGATGAGTGTGTAAACCAGTATATAACCAAATGACACCAGGAAGAGTGAAGCATTGGTTGATGGAATTCTGATCTGGATGATCGCAACAACTTGGTAAAGCATGTTCCTGTGAGGTTGGGAGGGATATTTTAGTCACTAGTATTTATGCAGGCAATGATCAGAAGGATTGGTACGGAAAATAGGCCAGATGGGGGAGATGGGGACATACAAGGCGAAATAAAGAATTCCATCACCCACTAGCAGTTTCACGTAGCGGTTGGGCTGCCATTGCTTCGTTGCTTTGTACGACTCAACCGATTGTTTCAGGGTTTGGAAGACAGCAAAAATAAGCAATGTAGCAGAGAGAAGGAATTGAGGGAGGACTGTGAGTGCAATATACAATCCACGCATAGGTGGACCGTTAACGAACGAATGATTGCAAAATGAAGTATCAAAAACTCGGACGACAGCAACTGAGAAAAAGTTGAAGGTAAGATAATCCTGGTCATTGTATCGATGCATCCAATTTAGTACATACCTGAGAGGTGGGTATTGGGATTGACATAGATTCCATAAAAAACAATTTCAACGATGGTTTGCACCACATAAATGAATAAGAGGATGTAAAGAATGGCCTTGGATCTATTCCACAGTGCGTAGACACGCAGAATCATCACCACTGTAACTCAAATCAGATAGAATCACATAGTGGAAGCCCCAACAGAGTGCGATGTAACTCACGATCGGCGGCCGAAGTGAACAGTACGAAAGTCCAATAACTTAAAAGGGTTACCACTCTACCTTTGGGATATCCACGTCACATTTTGACAGTGCAGATGCCAGTAAACTTGTGTGCTTACATCTATTCGACCATTAGAAATTCAAGGTCTGTTTCAAAATCAAGACACATACGTCTGTTGAAATTGGAGCGTTAGCAATGGGTAAGGTGTGTATAATGGGGTAAAACTGACTTCTAGGGGGCCGCGAACAAAGGTACTGCCGACTGCAAATGCACCGTTTGAGTTAATGAACTTTAGCTTGGACCTTCGGACTTACTGAGCGCGGAAACCCTGAGAATGGACTCAGAGTTAGTCGTGTTCAAAGATGCGCTACAACTCTACTAATAGACCTACAAAACCCAACAAAGACCGATGTAACGGACCTATTGGAATAGCTAGTTCGGAACATATAGGCCGAACTGACCGAAAAACTTGTACGCACGACGACAAACATTACAGACACCCGAGTCCAGGGCTTGCACTGTGAAATCATTGAGGACGTTGTGTATGGGTGATGATTGACATATCCCTACCCAAACGTACTCTATCTTTGTAGATTGTTAGCCATGAAACAGAGGTATAGAGGAGATGGGATACCTCTCTTGAGAAAGTGAGGCCTGTAGTGTTGCCATTGCAGCGGTGATGACTCAGAATGAGGAATGCTCGCAAATGCGGCACTTACCGTAATCGTACACAACGGCAGTAATGATAATGACTGTATTGGTGCATCAGATTAACCATCAACGGATTTATGAGCGGCCGTACGGGCTGTATAGTTATTTAGAACGACCGGTTCCAAGAGGGACTGTAGGTCGGAGGACATAGGGTGTAAGGGCAATGGTGACGAACTTGACCGCAATCAACGACTGATAGTGAGGCCACTGGGTTGTGTATGGTCTCCTGGAGAATACAGGGTGGGCTATTTATCGTCCACTATCCCTGCTAGGAATAAGCGTTCCATCACGATACGACACGGCAGCACTGGATTTGGATCATATGGTTATAATTATCAACAAACTCTCGACATTTAGTCGCCGAAAGAACCTATACATGATGAACAGTGGCGGGCCCAAGCCATGACCATGGCGGTGAGTTGTAGATGTTCGTTTTGTAATTATCAAGGCTAATTATAAGTTGCTCCGTGTATCTCCCTATCTAGATGCTTAGAACACGATAAATGCAAGGATGAATGAATTATTTTTAATGTCTGTCCCTTTGGCACCATGACCACGACTGATCCACGACGGCCAATTCAGCATCCTGCGAGCGACTTTTCAGTAATTTTGGGACCATCTTGACGAAACTCCGTTCCCGGCTTGCCCCCCGATACATGCTCAACCTTGCACAACTGAGAACGCACCTACGCGATGAATACATGCTGAAAACAAACCCACGAGAGCGGCTCAGACGGAAACTGCACCTCGCTGCCACTATTACCGCAGGTGCTGAATGCGCATCCACTCCCACCCACACCCCCTCCTCCTCCGTGTTTCCAAACACCCGTTTGCTTCCATCTATGCCCTCCGGTACTTTGTATCAGCTTGAAAAGACAGGATATCACAACCGTCATTGGGTCAGCTGAACAGCCATCAGCGACAGCTTGGGACGACGAGAGTGATGAAATTGATGATCCCGACCTTCAATCAATAGCTAGAAGCCTGGAGGAACGAAGCCAGTTCGACGACGCACGCGGGATTTCACGCCTCCGTTTGAAAAAAAGCGGCGAGAAGAGCTGTTTGATTTCTCGAACATGACGGTCGATATGGATGCCGAGGGTGAGGTAGATGATGGCG
>JBBPJQ010001268.1:0-11808 GCA_038088795.1 Boletus rex-veris
ATGACTTTTCTGAGTTGTCTGACCTGACTGACAGCAGTACTTTCAGTACTTTCAGTCTCTCAGTTCATAAATAATTCATTTCTGTCAGCATTGTCAGGGCTATCAACATATTAGCTCATCAATTAACCAGTGATATCAGTTCCATTAGTTCATCCAGTAAGTCAATTGATCATATGGTCAGTCTTGTCAGTCTTGTCATCTCACCAGTCAGTCAGTCAACCAGTCAGTCAGTCATATCAGTTTATCAGCCAGCCAGGTTGTCAGCCAATTCAGCCAATTCAGCCTATCAGGCCATCAGCTGACCAGTTGGTCAGTTGGTTGGTCAGTCAGGTTTGTTAATTCTGTCATTTTGTCAGCTAGCTAGTTGGTTAGTCAACTAGTCCATTCAATATATTAGCTTGTCAGCTTGTCAATAAATAAGTTCAGTCAGTCATGTCAATCTATCATTGATCAGTCCATTCAGGTCTATCAGTCTTGTCATTGATCTAAATCACCCAGAAAAAATGTAGGTTTGCTGATGTAGCACACCCAACCACTAACAGGTCTTAGTAAGCCCAAGATTTTGAGATAAAATTGGTGAGTCTGAGTCCTCCTTAGCTGTATGCATTCTCAGTTTAATGTCTAATTGCCCTAGGTGCTACAAATTCTTTTCCAATGCCAAAAGCCTTTTGTTTCATTGAACCCAGCCTAGGTCCAGTTGTAGGGCAAATCCTCCACCTCAGAGAGTCGTCCCACAGTGGAATGACAGAGTTGACATGGTGGATGCTGAGCTAGATGCCCACTTATAGCCTCAAGAACATCACGGCGTTGTGGTGGAATGGAACATGGCAGATGTTGACAAAGATTTCACTGCCCAATGGGACATGGATGAAGCATACAATGAAGACCCTCACCTCCCTTCTATTAATGTCAACCCAGAATCCATTCTTTCTGAGATATACACATCATGTTCTACATCAGGCTGGTTAGTTGACCAGTATGCCAGTGCTGGGAAAGCTAAGGGCCCAGGACAGACTTTCCTTGCTCACTTTGAATTGGACAGATTCTTGGTCTATCGCAAGCTTAACTTATACTACCCATTTTCCACCCTTGAGGACTGGCAGATGGCAAAATTTCTCCTCACCTCACAACTAAGTAATCTCTCAAACTGGTACAGTCATCCACCGCCACTTTAAACAGCCAAATTAAAAGTTGTGTAGAAATCACAACACCTCACTGATGGTAGATCAGAAATGTAGAATCAATAGTATTATGAGGTTACTTCTACACTATGACCTCTATGAGGTGGAAAATATTGAGAAACCAGTCGTAAACTTGATAATGAGAATAGCAGCTTTATCATACGACCACTGGCACTTTAAACAGACCAAATATGGTATATCTGAGTATCAGAGTTGGATCTAAGCGCTATCGGATGATATTGTGTTGATCACTCGTCCTCACTCCCACTGTCAGAAAGCATGCCCTCATGTTCACTCCCACCGTCCTCAGGCTGTGCTTCGATTTTTGTGCCGCTCTTTGTTCCAGGCCTTAGTGGTGCTCCCTCCAGCTTCCCCTGCTTTGGTTTTGGCCCTTTTTGCTGAACGTGTCACGTCAGGTCGTGTTGCATTGACGCGCTACTACACTCACGGCATATCATTTCCTGTTATGGTATATCACGCTTACAAGCAACACTGATAAGCACGATAGCTGCTCATTGAACATGCTCGACCGGCATTGTGCTGGCACAACCAGCTCATTTTATATCACACTTAAAATCTTACCCCAATCTTTCCCAGACCTATCCACACCTCTTTCGTAGTTTACTCCGAATTTAGCTTGTTTTCCCAAATCAAATCCTACCATTTACTGTAATTTTCTGTAGAAAACATAAATCATCTCACAATTACATTGAATGATTGTGCCCCCCAAAAAATGTACAGATTCCCAGCATGCATGCACACAATTTGTCTCTACTCGCCATGTGGAAAATATTGCATTTTCATGTGTTGTAGGTGTTTGTTTAAAGTGGCGGTGGTGTTTAAAGTGGCGGTGGATGACTGTACATTCATGTCTTTCACATAGCTTCAGATTTACCTAATGTTGTCTTTCCATCTCTAGACAAAGATGTTACCACTTTTATTTCAGTCTGTGAAGGTACTATGCTTCCATGCAGAGATGCTCTCTTCAGGACCCACCTGGAAATTCAAAATTGTTCCCACCACTCATCCGACAAAGCAACTGATGCATCTTTACTATCACAACTCTCTTGACTGTATAGAGGCACTGTTTAATCATCCACTTTTTGCCAATAAGATGGATCTCTGCCCATACCAACTATTCACCACTGCTGAACAGATCATGTAACTGTATACTGAGTGGATGAATGGCGATGGGGCATGGGAGATGTAGATGCAAGCTCCAATATTTGTCATAGTATGTATATCCAGGCCACTAACACATCAATCTCCTTGCTAGTCACAACTACCACCTGATAGCACACTTTGTGGTGTCATCCTCTCCTTCAACAAAATGAATATCATCAATATGTGTGGAGGTAAAGTTGCACACCCATTACTCATCAGTCTCGCCAATATCAGAATGAAGATTCAGAATAAAGGATCATCCCATGCCTTTCTCCTCCTTGCATTCATGCTGATTGCTTGGTTCCTGCACTCTACCACCTGAATCCATTCAGTCCTCAACACGCAGTTGTTTCACCAAAGTCTAGATATTGTCCTTGAGTCCCTGAAGATTACAACACACATTGGGAGGAGGATGTCAGACCCTGCAGGAAACTTGCATTATTGCTTCACCCTGCTTGCTTCTTACATTGCTGACACGCCTGAAGCAGCCATGCTGGCTTGCATATGAGGTCAAACCTCTCCTGTCACTTTGGCAAAGTATGATCAATTTGGAGAGCGGAACTCATATCAAACTCAAACTGGCGCCCTTACTTTGGCACAGCTTCAATCCCTTAAGATGAGCGCTGAAGATGTCAAGCACTATTTTGCAGAATGCAAAAATATTGTCTCAGTGGAGTCTCTCATCCATTTTTCAGGGACTGGCTGCTTTCTTGTCCTGCACGATTCCTGACTCCCAAGGGTCTACACCACTGGCACCATTTTTTCTGGGATCACGACTTAGAGTGATGCATATAAACTCGGTGCCAGCAAGCTCGACTTCTGGTTCTCTGTCCTTCCTCCAGCCACCAGTTTTCATCACTTCAGTCAGGGTGTCATGCAGCTGAAGCAAGTCACCAGGTGGACACAGCAAGATCAACAATGATACATCGTGGTCGTGCTATCCAGCCTTACCGACTCTAACATTGTCAATGCCATCTGGGCATTGATGGACTTTCATTATCTCGCACAGACTACTACAGTGACTTCTTAACCCCTTGCAACAGGATCACTGCTGCATTGGCAGAGTTTCACCAACACAAGCAAGCAATTCTTGACCATAGTTTCCATCGCAGCGGAACAACCAATGCACCACTCAACCACTTTAACATTCCAAAGTTGGAATTGATGTACCACATGGTTCCAAGTATCAAGAATGTTGGAAGCATCATACAATGGATTGCAGACACTACTGAACATGCCCTCATCGAAGTTGTCAAGGAGCCTGCTTTCTTGACCAATAATATGAACTACAGTGCCCAGATTTGTTGTTTACTTGACTGCAATAAGAAATGCTGCCTTTTCAACACTGTAATTGCTCTCCAGGAGTCTAGACATATGGAGGGAGATGATGACTTGGACCTGGAGGAAGAATCAGATGGTGAGAACAACATCAACAAAAGTCTAGAACTGGTGCAAGAGCTATGGTCACCACACCACTGTAGAGATCCATAGTCCTCTAGGTTCATATCTGGTCATTTCATGATATTCCTCCAAGTCCTCCTCTGTTTGTCCATTCACTATGGAACATGGTTTGTATTTCATCCTTTACATTCTGTATGAAGTCCAATGCCATATTTGGTCTATACAACCCAGATTACCTTGGATTTGACACCAAACATGCCAGACTTTGGACTAGCAAGTCTGGACTTCCTTCAGACTTTGTTTGTATAGTCTCAGGACTTAGTCATCACATCTGACATCCCATACATACTATTTGTTTCATCTCCTTATCACATTTTCCTTGGTTACTATTAAGTCCAGAGTATACTTCAAGACTATAAATATCTGTATTTGGATTTCTGAATACATCTTTCACCCAGTTGGTGTCTGATCATCTCTTTCTCGTCTCACATTGTCTCAAATGTCTGATGCCCATTGCATGACTTATCAATGCTCTTATTCAAGTCCTACATCCTCTACACTTTTCTTCTTTGCAATCCAATGCTCAGGTGTCTCTCGGGTGTCCTTATATCCTTGTTTCCCAACCATCTGAAGTCTCAGACTTCACTTAGGAGCCTCAGACTTCCTGTTTCTTGTTCTCCTGTTCTTCAACTCATGTTAGAATCCCTTTAGGGTTGAACATATCACACCCTCACATCCCTTTCTCTAGCTTTTGACCTGTTTGGCTTAGTCCAAAAGGTTATCAGCGACCCCTTGTTATCTACACCACAAGGCAACCAATCTTTTCACCACAGCACAGCAGCTCCTCACAGCCCCTCCTGGTACTAATCCTAGTTCTTGTTGAATCTTTGTTGTTGGCTCTGCAGCTTTTCATCTCAACCATTGTAGATGACAAGGGGTCACTGATAACCTTCTGGACTAAGCCAATCAGGTCACTAGCAAAGAAAAGGTGTAAGGGTGCAATATGTTTGACCCTAAAAGAATTCAAACACAAGCTGATGAATAGGAGGATGAAGAATAGAAAGTCCGAGGCTTCAGATAGGTGTAATGAGTCAATGGAAGGACATCCGAGAGACACCTGAACGTTGGATTGCAAAAAAGAATGCATAGAGGATGTAGGACTTGAGTAAAAGTGTTGGTAAGTCGTGCAATGGGCACTGGACTTTGTGTTAGAGATGTTTGAGACAATGTGAGACAAGAGAGAGATGATCAACACTGACTGGGTGAAAGATGTATTCGGAAATCCAAATACAGATATTTATAGTCTCAGAGTATACTCCGGACTTAATAGTAACCAAGGAGAATGTGATAAGGAGATGAAACAAACAGTATATATGGGATGTCAGATGTGATGACTAAGTCCTGAGACTGTATAAACAAAGTCTGGCATGTTTGGTGTCAAATCCGAGATAATCCGGGTCGCATAGATCGAATATGGCATCAGACTAAGTTAACTTAGATTGGACTTGGACTTGACTTCATACAGAATGTAAAGAATGAAATATGAACCATGTTCCATAGTAGATGGATGAACAGAGGACTTGGAGGAATATCGCAAAATGACCAGATATGAACCTAGAGGACTATGAATCTCAACACTGCGGCCCCCCAACCCACTGTATCACCATCGACATTGCTGTACAAAAGTTCAATCTCCCAGATTTTTGAGCAGCTTTAGAGGACTATGTCAACCATGAAGGCACCTTCACTCGGAATTTCCATGTCTTTGGTGGCCTGAGAAGATCACCCCTAGTGTTTAAAAGTCCGGTCTGGTTCAGTCTTTTGACCTTTTTTGGAGGCAACTGGACTGAGACTGGTCTTTTTGTAACCCAAATTTCATACAACTGGACTGAAACCATTAGCAACCGGTTCCTTTGGTTGTCATAGCAGTTGCAACCAGTTGGCAACCAGTTTTGCTCATAACCAGTTCAAATCCATGAAAGTATGGGGTTTTACCATAATTTGAAATTTCAGTGGCTTAAATGTCAATAAAATTATGTAATATCACCACATACACAGGGGTGTCAAAATGCAGTGATTTTTGTGTATTTTTTGCACATATTTTCACCTCTAAATACTCTAGTTTGAAATTTCAGTGATTTAAATGTCAATTAAATTGTGCAATATTGCTGCATACACATAGGGGTGTCAAAATGCAGTGATTTTTGTGTATTTTTTGCACATATTTTTCACCTTTAAATATCCTAGTTTGAAATTTCAGTGACTTAAATGTCAATAAAATTATATAATATTGCCGCATATACATAGGGGTGTCAAAATGCAGTGATTTCATGACATGAAAATATGAATAAATATAATAAATATATTATGTAACTGATTGTACTCAAAACCAGTTGCAACTGGTCTTTTTATTTTTGAAATGTGATGGCAACCGCAACTGAACCATTTTTAGAAGTGGTTGGACTGCAACTGCAGTCTGGTTGCAACCAATGTCAGTTTGGTTTGGTTGCTGGTCTTTTTGCAATCTTGCAACTGGACCTTGAAACACTAATCACCCCACAACATTCCACTCCCATTCAATGAACTCCAAGTCTGGAACAAGGTCCATCTCCAGCCAAAATTGTACCATGATCCCTCGACACTTGGTTTGATGTTCACAATCCATGCTCACCCACCTAAGGGAGACTGGAAATATGGTTGCTATGATGCTACACTCCTGAATGTTGATGAGGCATACACATGGCCTTTGAGTGGTTTAGCAGGTATATAGTGATCTTACATATAAGAGACTGATGCAATAATAAAATGTGAATCATGGAGATCATGCCATCATCCTTGTCTGCATGATCATGTGCCCCGCTTCCCCTAGGAAACAGAGAATTCCTTGGGTAGACTGCTTCCTTGTATATGCAGAACACATCTTGATATTGTTGGCCAAGCCAATGAATCTGCCATCGAACCATCCTCTGGACTGCATGTCCTAAAGCAGGCAACACATGCATCTGGTGCCCCACTCAGTGAGATATTTCCATTGAATCAACTACAATCCTACTGTAATGTCGCTCCTTGCTGTGATCGTCATGCTGCAGACAATTGACTAAGTTATTACAACAGTATCTACTCCTCCTCCACAATGTTTTTAAACAAATACTTCAATAAAGATTTCTACCATGCTGTTACAGGTTCATAGTTTCTGTTTACACACACCTATATGTCATGTACATGTGGTTTGAGCCAAGGGGAACACATATCAGAGTTTTAAGCGAGGGTGACAGGTCAACGTTGTCAATGCCAAACTCAGAGCCTCTCACTCAAGATATTGCACTCCCTCTACTATCAATCAAGCATTCCTATCACCTTTTTAAACTTAAGCTACAACCCAACAAGCAAAGTTCAAACACCCAGGCCCTAAACTGCAACTGCAACTCATCCCAACAAGTTATCTCTTAATCATTTCAAGTTACCCAGATATCAATGGTCGTTCAACTGTGGCATCAGCCTGCCCAAGACAATGATGCACAGGCAATTTTTATCATCTCCTGCCTTCAAAGATGTGTCACAATGTACCCATACACAAGACATCAATTTACCATGATTCACCTATGCTCCAAGTTCCACATTTTGTGGGCCCAACTGCCATATTGATTGCCCAGCTTGCAAGTCCAAATCTCCATTGGTGGGCCATGTCACGCTGTTCCCTTACTGTCCATTTATTTGACTCTCCTACAATAAGACCAAGCAGTTGAGTCTATATATATTTGGCCTCAACAAGGCATACCCAGGGTATCTCTGACCTGAAGTGTCAATGGTCTTCTTATTCATACTGAGAAACCAACCCACCTGTCCTCTTCCCCACTGTATCAGATAGCAATTGCAGAGTCAAGATAAGGTCCGCATTGACTATAATACTGACCCACTCTCTTCACTGATTTATCACCCTTCAACACTCTGCTTTACAGTGTGTGCATTGACCTGATTTCGATGATGCTGTAGCTTTGTTCTCAATGGAACTGCCTCTTGATGCTGACAAGGTGCCAGCACACAGGCCCAAGACAGATAAGGCTTCCCCCTTCCCATTCCCCTTCTTTTGATTCAGATTTCTCCTAGTCCTCTCTCTGTGCACTGCCAATACCTCACCACTGTTGAAAGGACGCATACTTACAGTCACATGACCTTATATTAGGTAAACAGTACAAACACTATATAAGACTCTGCTGAGTCTGAATTAATATACATCTCTCTTGATACTGAACCACTATGTTCTACTTGAGAAACTCCCATCCAAAGGTAAGTCCACTGAGCAGTTCCTGTACTTAGTGTATACACCAGGTACATGCTGTTGCAACAGGTTATGAGCCCCGCAGCTCTAATGTTTGGAACAGACTGTTTATCCCCCTGAATGCTATCTGCTCAATGGCAAAATGCCTTTGGACACTGGCTGTCCCATGTGGAAACACTGGACACTCTCTGATGCAGCAATGCTCAAGAGTAACAGCTATACAGACTTTGGATGTAGGGTGTTGTTATGATCCTACATTCTGGAAGCTCTGATGTGTTCAGTGATGTGAACATTTTTCTCGCTCCCTTCATTGGTTCATACTGACATGTCACCCTTTCAGATCCTACTATCAAAATGTCTTCTACCCTCACCACCATCGCTAAGCTTAATGGCACCAACTACAAGCATTGGGCCCAGGACATGGAGGCCTATCTCCATGCCTCCAGTTTTTGGAACTGGATGATGCACCAGACATATCCTGCTGACACTGAGGTCGAAGCCCAGGAAAAATGGGACAAGAATGATGACTGAGCCCTTGGCTCTATATGTCTCTGCCTCAAACCCCATGTCTCCTCCCACTTTCAGATCCACTCTACTGTGAAGTTCCTTTGGGACTCCTTGAAACAACAGTACAACACTGCCTCCCTCGCTTTTGCTTATATTGAGTGGAAGAACATGCTTGGGATCACCTTTCCTGACAACCGACATCCTGGCTCCGCTTTTTCCAAGCTCAACACCAGCTTCTCCACACTGGAGGAGCTCCAACACAAGGTCCCTGATAACCTCAAGGCCCTTATTACCATCACTGACAAAATATCACATCAGCAAATCTCTGATTATGGCACAGTCATGCCAAAATCACATACATAAGTGACACAGCTGTTACAGCATGATGTAAGAGTGACTCACAGTTTTTGAGTTCCCTACACAGCAAGTCCCAGCAAACTCCGATTTTGGCAGAGGATCACAGCATACTTACAGCATTCACTCTGACGATGCAACTGGCATGTTGGCTCACCCCACACAGTCCAACAGCATACAGATTATCACCACCACTGGACAATGGCAACAACGGTGGCACCACCACATCAAGATGTAGTGGCACAGCCACCACACCCTCTCAGCAACATTGACAACAATGGCTCAGTGGCACAGCCACCCCAACAGCAACAACACGACATGACTCCCCCCCCCACCCAACACTGGCGACAATGCAACAATGTTGACAGTGCAGCATCACCGCTGCCATTTCATCATAGATGATGACAGAGCATGATGACTGGGATGAATGCAGCAAAAGCCATGTCACCACCACCACCACCATGGCCCTGTTGTTGCTGGCATACCACCACTGTCACCACCACCACAAAAAGGTTGTTGTTGTTGATGCAACACAGTGCAGTACTGATGGCGACGACGTGGCCATGGCGTCATTACCACCACCACCACGAAGCCATCATCAATGACACAGCCGCTGCAGCATCCCCACCACCATCATGAGGTCGTCATCGACAAGGTAATGCAGCACCACAGCGACAGTGATGGCAATGACACAGCCGCAACAGTGTTCCCACCACCATCACAAGGTCAACAATGACACAACACAGCACTACAATGATGGCAATAGCACTGACACAGCCACAATGGCATACCCACCACTACAACTAGATCATCATTGATGACATGACATGCCACAGCAATGATGCCCTGTGAAAACTGGATATGACCTGGTAGGGTCATATGTACTCCCATATGACTGGGTAATATTCCATATCATCAGAACTGGAATTTCCATACACGTAATGTAATGGGATGTATTGATAGTGCAATATAATGTAGTAATCACAACTTGCTTGACATGATTGATACGATATCATGTCCCTTTCTTCATTACATCAACATCTCAATCGACATTTCTGTGCACCACACACACGAGCATCACTCCCATCACACCAGATTGTGTGCACTTGCATGCACTAATTGGTACATGCTGCTCATTTTCTGATCTTTTCATCACATTCATCTATCTGGACTCCACTAGTATGGATCCAGGACTGTCAACCTTGTCCAATCCTAGCTGAACATGGATCTGTATATGTCTAAAATACTGTGATGGCAAACTGACCATCCAATCATCAAAGTCAATGTTCTATCGCCACTTGAAAGAAGCCAGTGAGGTGGAACAGGTCAAGATCAAAGGTGTTGAAAACTTGTCTTTTGAAGCTGCAATGGTGCAAAGCCGACTAGAACTCTCAACTCCTATGCAAAGTGACAATGTGGGTCCCAGTAGCGAAAAAGACAATCACTTCCAAAGCACACATCGTGCCGCTACTGGAAAACTATTGTTGAAGAGAGCTCGAGAAGCTCCTCAATATCAGCACTGGGCTGGCAAGAGAAAATGTGCACACCAGAAAAAAGTTGCCATCCCCAGAGTACATAGTTCACTTTCTTTATATTTCTCTTGGTCGTGACATGAGTATGCTAGCCTGAACAACCTGAATGAAATACAACCCCACCTCCCATCCCATCCCCTTCATTCCCTCAATGGTTCTCTTCACCTCAACTATATTTTCCATCTTCTTCTCCACTGTGCTCTCCTCAGGAAGATTTGGAACAGCCCCGCAATCCAAAACCTCAAGACTGTGTCCCCAGTCCTCCAGTGCTGTCAGATGAAGAACAGGATCAGCCCCACCATCCAGCTCATGTCCCCACTCCTCCAGTACAATCAGATGCAGAACAGGATGCTCTGGATGCTCCAATCTTGCCACATCACACTTGTCAAATTCCTCATGAAAGACGCAGACCTCTCATTGTTGATCTTGATGCCCTTTCTCAGGATACTGTCATTGCAAGACTCCGACACACCATGGAGTTTGTCAACGTCCTCAGGAATGCATCACTGGATGATTCAATTACAAAAATGAAAATATTGGGTCTGATGCTCGCTAGGATCCAAGACCCTCCCACTGCTTGTATACAGATTGAAAACCCTGGGATTAAGCACAGCATCTCAATTTATCTCACACTGGAACATGCTTCTCAAGCTTCATACCATCATGTTATCCAATCCATGAAGGCAAACTTTCCTGGAGTCGAAGGAGTTGAGAGCTTGCTTTCATTCCATGGAGTAGAGAACCTCATTGTATCATACACTGGAGTTGAGGCAATTGAGCACGATGTGTCTGGATTCATGCGTTGGATTTACAGGGCCATTTTCAGACCTCGAGAGCTGTCTGCTCTGCCACAAATCACGGTGGGATGAAGCTAAACTAGATGCCAGTGGGGGCTGTATGAAAGTACCTGCAAAAAGATTTGTGATGCTCCCCCTCGGCCCACAACTAAAACAACCCTAAAGACTCACGGTTAAGTGAAGCTTCAGTGCTAGGTCGCTTGCACAGAGAAAAAGACAAGTGGAGGAAAGTAGAGTTGCCTGTAGGGGAAACTCCAAGAGAACAAGACTAGTGTTCTCTGGCGCTGCATTGGGGTTTATATAGTAAGTACATGTGCGCACAGACCGTGCTGTGCTACTGCTATATATAGTAAATAGTATGGACACTGGGTCACGTGATATACCTGTGTACATAGCCCAGCACGCGTGATGCGCATGTACGTAGCAGCATGAGGCTGCGGTGCGAATCTAATGTGAATAGGAAACATGGTTGTGGGAGATTAGATACGCATGTGTGATAGAAGCGATA
This sequence comes from Boletus rex-veris, assembly GCA_038088795.1. Classification (NCBI taxonomy): domain Eukaryota; kingdom Fungi; phylum Basidiomycota; class Agaricomycetes; order Boletales; family Boletaceae; genus Boletus; species Boletus rex-veris. Next base: position 11,724 of record JBBPJQ010001268.1, read on the forward strand.
GAGCGGAGATGAAAGGCATGAAGGTGAATGCGTGAAAGGAATAGATAGGGGTTGAGAATGAAAGAAAATTGATAAGTCCGTATAC
>JBBPJQ010001269.1:0-11805 GCA_038088795.1 Boletus rex-veris
TATGACACAAATAGTAGCGCGCGTGGACAAGTACACACAACGCTTTACTGGGGACTTCCGGAACCTTGACAAGCGGGAACCAAATGAAGCGACGTCACATTGCTCATCGTCGGAGGAGAGCACTGCCATGCGCGGTTTTTTGGTCCGACCTGGGATATATGCGCCATGTTAGACAGGTCTGGGCAAGGTATCATGAAACATTAACCTCGGGAAGGGGACGACCCATCATGATAGTCTGGAGAAGAGGTGCGGTACACAGGAGATTTGGCGATGGTCTCATTTTCATCCTGGTCTTCATCGGAATCTGCGATGACAATCTTGCGCTTATGACGTGTCTGGACATGGACGTGAAACAGGAGCGGTGGAGTGGGAGAAACGTAACGAGTTTACCAGCTTGACCCTTGGGGACTTGACTCGCTCTTCATCCGAGAGCAGGTCGACGTCGATGGGGTCGCTCGTTGGAGGTGTATCCTTGACACTGCTCTCGACGTCGGACGACGCGGGACCTCCCCCCAATTGGGAGTGCGTACGTCTTGACTGCACCGATGCTAAAGTAGACGCACCAGTCGGCTTTGCAGGTTTTGCACCAGGCTTGCCAAAGAAGTTCATAAGACTCTTTTGTTTCATGTTCTCTGACGACGAGCGTTTTTCTGGTGCTTTTTGCTGCGACGGCATGTCGGACGTTGAGCGCGACGACGCGAGACGCGATTGATCCGTCGCGTCTGTGTGGCGCGTTGTGGCATGTTTGTGCAAGCTAAATTTAAATTTAAGCATGAATATAAGAATAAAATGCAATATAAAAAGATAAATTTAATGTTTTTCTAAACGGACTTCCCCCGGAGTGAGTGGCAACTGTCATTTGTTTTCCCCACCCCATACTGTCGTTTTCTCGTCTCTCCTTTATGCTTGCTGTCCTTGTCCTCCTCCCTCTACTCATCTCGGTGCTGCCAACCGCACTTGCTACGCAGGGCGCAACTTGGTACGTTGTTGCTGCTCTTCCCATTTGGTCGATTCATGATCACCTCTCCAAACACAGTAACAGCACTAATCACTGCTCGTCAGACTATCCTTGCTGCAGTGCGTTCTGTATTTGATATTATCCTTGTTCATACTCATCACAATATATCAGGCCCATATGGTTACTGTGGCGCTCTAGATAGCACTGTCAGTTTCTGCCAGTTTCTCCCCAATTTGCCTTGCTGATTCACAGTAGTTCTGTCTTGGAGGGTGTAACCCCCTTTCTTCCAACACTCTCGACTCCTGCAAGCCCAATCCCGTATGCCAGAATGCCAACGTAAGAAGAAAAACCTATCTTACACGACATACAAACTCTTCACCATTACTCAGTATAGTCTTTCCGACACCTCGCGCATCCTTTCCAACGTTACCTACTACAATGGTAATGCAAGCGAATATGGTACGTCCAACTTGAATTCACAAGAAACAACCTTACCAGCCCGATGCAGATTGGGTGCTCGAGCAAGGTTCTATCCTTAACACGACATCAGATGGCGAGGCTGCTATCGCTCTCATCCTTACCGAGCAAGGTGGTGGTACTCTACTGTCTTCCACCCGTTACGTCCATTATGGCCGGATCACTGCCCGATGTATGTCCACTTCGCCATTTCCTTTATCTTATATGACTCGGGTTTCTCAGTGAAAACTGGCCGTTGGGCTGGTGTTGTCACCGCATTCATCACCATGAGCAGCATTAAAGACGAACTCGACTGGGAGTTTCCTGGCAACAACACCACTCAAGGCCAAACCAACTACTTCTGGGAAGGCGTCATTCGTAAGCTTGCGAACACCCCTATCTTTCTGTTCACAAATCATCCTCGTAGCTACGGTTACCAAAGGTGCCATCGAGACTGGCTTTACGGACACATACGCTAACTGGCATGATTACACTGTACGTCCCAATGGTATGCCAATAATGCACTGTAATCTCAACATATCTCTCATTAGATTGACTGGCAACCTGATTCCCTGACCTTCTTGGTCGATGGCAACGTCACGCGGACTATACTGGCTGCTCATTGCGTCAACAGTGCTACTGGTGTTACCGAGTTCCCAAACACTCCTAGCCGCATCCAGCTTAGGTAGACCCTAACAGATTAGATTAGTCAGGAGGAAACTCACGGTGGATTGTACAGCATTTGGCCTGCTGGTATTACCTCAGAACCTGAGGGCACTGTTAAATGGGGTGGGGGTATGATTCAATGGAATGACCCCGATTATGTTTCAGCCGGTAGGTTGCACTGTCTCTGTTCCCTCACCAAAACTTCATGATCGGCCAGGCCATTTCTACGCCCTCTTCCAGTCCGTATCTGTGGAATGCAACGACACCCCTACTCCTGGTCCTGGAATTACGTCATATGTTTACGGTCAAAACTCCACGCTGGATACCCCGTCTATCGCTTTCTCTAATGCCACAACTTTGATCAATGGCTCAAGCCCGCGCTCCAGCGTCAATGCCCAACATAGAGTTCTCGGAGCTGGTGCTTTCGCTATAGCGCTCCTCGCTCGCCTTTTCTGACGTACTGACGTCTTGGATGAACCTTGCAGTTATTGACGAGATAATTCAGTCGCTGTTGTCGCTTTCTCTTTTACTCTGCTCACCCCGCAGACGCATGTACAGACGATTCCAGCTTGGGCACTACCTTTCCCTTTGGGTATCGTTGACCATTTGTGGTAGATGCTTACATTCTACGAATTTTCATCTATTCCGTTATTGGTGTTGCACGAACGTGCATCCTTCAAGGCCTCAGTGGACGGTAAGTTTCGGTATGATCGTGATGAGTGACACCAGACGTCGACGTCGACACCGCCCCACGTACCCCACATTGTCCGAGTCCCGTGACTACTATTGTTCGCCAATTGAGTCTCAGTTGCGCTTCGTGTAGTCACGCTCGCCGAAGCAGTGACGATCTCTCCATCACACAAGGGCACGAAAGATCAAGAACGTGGATAACTCAGCTTCACGCTGGAACACATCAACCGTCCAAGCATTACATACAATTAAAGGTACAGTGATTTATACAAGTGCACAGTTTGGTTATACAAAAGAATATACATGATCCCATATTATCACACCGAGAAGGTAATCTAGTGGGCCGAATCGGTCTTGAAGTTATCGCATGACGAATGAGGTGGGAGCGGAGGTTTTTCAGATCTTGCTGCAGCGAGCATGAAAGCATCTTGACGGACGTGTCACGGTGGAATTCTGATGGTAATGCTTCACAGCCCTAAGTATATGAAGTATAGGCGTTGGCACGGTTCAAGTTGAGAGACGAGTGCGAGGTGCGCGCAGGTCTGAACGAGCGACTATCATGGCTCCAGCTAACATCATGTCGGGAAAAGGATTATAGACGTTAAGACGGATTACTCACGTCGAACTCGTCGCAGAACTAGACCTAGATATGGAGTCCGTCATGTAGGGCTGCATGTGCGCTGGAAAAGGCTGTGGGACATGAGTGGCGTCGCTAGCTGGAAGTCCGCTCGGGATTGCTGCGCTATAGTGGGGGCTACATATCTGACTTGCCGTGGAGAAGCGTGAGGAGACATTGAAGGGAATGGCGAATGGATTGAGACCGATATCAGAGGATTTTCCGTGCCCAAAAACTGACCCAGAGACTCGAGGAACGGAGAAGGCTTGGCGTGCGTTGGCGTGCCTGCGTCGCAAATATAGTGAACCTTGATAGGGTGTCCGGCGTATGACTGGCATTGTAATGCCTCTTTCGCTTCCTGAGCGTTCGAAACATTCACGTATTCAACCATAGCTGTGATGGTTGTGTCTAGGGAACCGACGTGTGACGATCCGAGAATTTTGATGTCTTTGATGGGCCCAAACGGATAAAAAAGCGGGTGCAAGTCCGAAACCTGTGTGAACAATATGGTAGATAGGTTGGACACCATCAGCTTCGATGTCGGTATGTGGGTAAGCTCCCAATGATTGTTTATCTGGTCCTCTGGTCCGCCAGGGAAGGGAAGAACCCCTTCACGTTCAGGAATAGAAGGTATAGAAATAGCGAGCATCATCGAGCGATCCGCGCCATCTAAGAAACCTATGGTAGAAACCAGTCAGCCTGAATACAACACTAAATCACAGCACAGGCTACAGGACCTTGGGAGCGCTGGACTACCGCCCACGAGACATCAAGCACGTGTCCCCTGAGGAAAGTGTTAAAGAGAGGTTAAATGGCGGTTATATGAGCAAGAACTTTATCTGTGTGCGCGACAACGTGTCCATCGCTGCCTTGGCTTCTTCGTGGGTCGACATGACAATAAAGCCACGCCGACGAGAAGCGCTGTCCAAAGTAGCCAGAATGACGGCGTGGGTCACAGTTCCGTAGGGTTCGAAAATCTTGGCGAACTCGAACCTAGATATGAACAAGGACGTTTTGGATTATACTCCTACGCGGACAACGGATCTCACTTGGTGATGTCGAATGGCAAGCCGAGTACGTAGAGGTTCCGACGCAGATCTCCGTTCAAGCGATGCGGACGGTGGTTCACGGCGGACGGAACGGAACGTAAAAGAAAGCTTTGAACGCATACATGAGTCTGGTCCAGCGGGATGTGTCAAGTCGGAGACTTGCTTGTTGTTTTCAGTGCCTCGACAGAGACCCTCCTGCGAAACCCTGAGAGAAAAGAGGTAAGATAGGTCGTCGTGCGATATGGAGTTCACTTCCTTGTTTGTTTCAGGGGCTGCGGGATGCATCGCCGGTTCTTTATGGCGACCTTGGGATTGTCGGAACTGGTCTGGTGACATGATGAACCCATCGATTAGCATCAGCTGTTACATCCTCTCACCGCACATCGTGACGCTGGCTTTAAGACCGAGGACTGGATTGATACCTTCTCATTTGAAGATGCACCAGATCATTGAAGCTTACCGCTGAGCGTTATTTGGTCGAGGGCATCGGGGTGTGTGTCGCGATTCATATTCTAGGATTGCCAAATGAAAAGGGAAAGAGAGTGAATCAAACAAAGGAAACTGAGCGAGACGGATCAAAGGGCGTGAAGCGAACAAGAAGATGAGAACAAGAACACGCGGGAAACTTGGCACACACCCTAATTTATCCTACGCGTCAAGGTCACGTGCTGTTGATTTTTTATAGAGCGGATCCAGAACTCGGCGCGATCGGACCCTCGTCAGCGACGTTGACCGCGTTGCGCACCCTAGATTTTGCCGCCCAGGTAAGATGCCACGACACTCTCGCCTCGCCCCTTAGCCTTATCCCGCGTATATCTCATGTCCAAACAGGACGTAAGAGCGCATGTCCAGGAGCCTTTTTTACTGTTCCTCACTTCCCTCCTCCACGCAAGTCGCCTTGAGACGCGCCGGGTATGAAACGGTCGACGACCTTTCAGGTGTCTCTGCGGAAACCCTGTCCAAAGGTGAGCCCCCTCGAACATTATCTCGCCTGACCCACTTCCCCATGTTGGTGACGCTACCAAGAACTCGGTATCGATATCGCGGGCTCCCAAGCTTTGATATGTGCGACGCAAGCTCCGAAGGGTTTACCCTTGAGCCAGTCCGTAGCCTCATTGTCTCGCCCAGACTTAATAAGATGCAGCTATCTTTCTGTGAATAAAATCCTCGGAGGTGGGCTCCCACGAGGCCACATATTGGAAATATCTGGTCCCCCGGGTAGTATCAAAGAATCTCTCGCACTAGATTTCGTGCGAACTTTTGCTGAGGCCAACGAACGTGTCATTTTTGTTGGTGTGCATTCAGTGTTACCTTCCGCTCTCGGGGTGCTGAGCCATTACATGCTAGATATGCAAGGCATGACAAGCCCCAAAGCCATTTCCGGGGTTCTCGCAGGTAATTCATGCATTTGTTTGATACAAGGACGAGTAAATAAATATTTCACCCACAGATGTGGCTTCGCCTTACTGCCAAGAGTTGATACGCTATGCTCGGTTTCACGCATTACCGGACCTCCTAATATTTATGCACAACCTACTTGCGGAGCTCCGCCCAACAGTGGGTATTGCAAATTAACACCCGCGTCTTGGTAGCTGATCGATGGAAGACGGGACTGCTTATTTTGAATTCGATCTCTTTCCCTTTCCAAACACATCCGGATCTTCCCCCGTCAAGGAGGACAGCACTATTGGGTATTATCCGACAAACCCTTCTTCAAGCGTGTGCATCCAATAATTTAACTGTAGGTGACGTGGTCCCTCCGTCAGAGCAAGGTACTTACGTGTCCACCAGATCGTCGTTACCTCGCAAATGGCAACTAAAATGCTTAGTGCAGACGGATCAGCAGCCACCTTCGACACAGGAGCAAGGGCCGTAATGATGCCTCAGCTAGGCTGGTATCTCTCAATTGATAGGGATTGCGGGCTGAAGCAATTTCAGGACCTGACTACCTACCTTCTGGACGATCATATCGACTCGTGATCATACCACACTCACGAGTGGCAGGGTAATGTGATTCCACTTCAACATAGTCTCGTGTACAAATTCCATTTCAGAGCTGTACGCCTTCTCTCCTCTCCAAGCGGCCAGTGCTCAGGTGATGCCTCACAAGAGAACTATGCGCTGGTGAGTCAATTACCGCGTGATATGCCAACCGATTGATGCATGGAACGATCTAGGAGGGTTCATAGCGGACATGGAATGGCTAAATTTGTAGACCCTTTTTCAGAATAGCGAAGCTATTCGATCACGAGGTTTTCCCGAGTAATAATGTCCTTCGGCGTCGCGATCACATCTACCTTCTCATCGTGGTCCGTCATCGGAACTTGCCCTGCCTCTACCAGTTGCTGTTGGAGAGACAGCGCAACTAATATATGCATGAGCCTATGATGTCGAGAGGACGTAATATGAACTACCTAATAGAGGTCGTGGTCGTTTGGCGGCGCCGACATAGGAAGAAATGAAATGGTCATAATAGCCTTTACCATGGCCTAAGCGTGATAGAGATGAATCGAACGCGACGCCTGCCAGCAGGTGGTGTAAGGGGCGAATCCGATTACCCTCGCGGAGATGAGGCTTTAATGCTGACCTGGCATGATGATCAAGTCGAGGTCTTCACAAGATGCATCTGAGACTGGTAAGAAGCAAGATGAAATACCAATGACGGTCGACGATGCACCACCGACAACGTCACCTACCACTCTGGCGTTTTTCGCTTTTCCACTCTGCCGTCGGTTCAGGGATGCCCCACAAGCCGGCGGGGAGCGTCCGGAGGTCCTCTTTATCGTACAGCCTCACAAAGTCCATCTGTCCCCCCTTGGACGTAAGGCTCGGAACAAACAGTTTCTTTCCTGCCTTGAAGTTATACCCCAGAGGCATCACACAGACGAGAGACAAAGCTCCGTACCACTGTCCGCTAGGATATTCGCTACCAATGCCCCCGTCTGCACCTCTGCAGTGGGCATGCTCAAGTAGCAACTAATCGTCTTGGCGCGCTTGAATTCCGGGAGCGCAACGACCTTGGCCACGATCGCCTCTGCTGTTCAACACGTCAGCTCATCAACTCTAAACCGCGAACGCGAACGCGCGCGATCCGATTTACACTGAGATTGCACCTCTGACTGCGTGAGATCGCGAAGCGTCTTCGCCATCGACCTTCGGAGTGCTTTTTTAGTGGACTGCAGCGCGGTGATCGACATCGTTTGCGAGGGCGGGGGTTCAAGCTCTGAGAGCCAGACTGGTGGGACTAAGGTCTGGTCGATGGCTCAGAGATTGGTTCTTCTCGGGTACTCCACCCCATCACCAAAAGTAGACATGCACCGACAAGTTGGCTCGGAATTTGGCCACAGCTGAAACCTGTGGCACCCTATTAGTGGCAGCCCAGCGTGGCCCTTTTTGACCTGAGCTTCCCTCTGCCAACGACCGCCACGGAGGTGGCGCTGAACGTCAACCTGGGGGAAAAACACAAGGGCCACCGTTGACCGCCGTCGATCTAGACAAGATGCAACCCACGTCGCTTGCGTGCGCGCCAACTGAACCGCCGTGTGGACACCGCAGTCAGGCGCCTGAATTCTACGGATTCGTCGCATGGTCGTCGACGTCCGTGTTGTTTGTCGTCTATGCTCTCTGGGCACTCTTGCCAGACGAATACATTGTTTGGCTAGGCGTGAAATGGTACCCAAGCCGGTGCGCACTCATCCATTCATCAAGTTGAAAAAAATAATTAGAGAAAAATAATGACCCTTAAATTAACAGGGAGTGGTCGTTGCTCCTGCCCGCATATTCAATTGTTCTGGTCTTCCTCACATATTTTGTATACTTTTCGCTTGCCGTCGCCCACACCCCTTCATTTAGTGACGTGAGCGCAATCATAGGTGAGTCGAGCACTTTATACAAATGGCGGTAAATGGGTGAGCTAATGATTTGCCAGACTCCAAGGGACACCTTCCAGAGCTCATCACGCCTAATCCGTACCTCAAGCATGCAGATACATCTATTGTTCCAGAGTTATATGATATACCTATCGGAATCGTGAATCGTGTACTCTATGGTCCCAAAATCAAGGCCATACACAGACGGTCTCGTTAAATACGGTGATTCAAATAAACTCGGAGCAATATAGCCCGATTAACGCATACCTGCCGAGCCGCATTATAACTATGGCCATAAGGATCAAGGAATCATGGGTGTGAATGTGACTCTGTCAAAAGCGGCTATCACGTCGAGTGTGTTCCCCATAATTCGGATAAGAACCGGAAAATTCGTCTGCGCCTCTGTTATAGTCGCTCTGGTGCCGATTCACGTCGATGCTCGAAGACCTAACTTGCTCGTAATCGTCATCGGAAGCATTCGACAGCGTGGACGACGTCGCCGAAGACATGCTGGTTTGGAATGTGAGACCGGTGCGTAAACTGCCATCTATCGCTGATGACGATGACCCTTGACAACTCCAGTCGATTTCCTGAGGTGGTGGGTTTTGAGTAATCCATCTATACCTTGATGGCTGCCTTCCAGCGTCGTGGACCTGCGTGACCAGCGGTTTTTCAAATCCGACGGTAAAACGAGGGATAGAAAGGGCGTCGGGCGAGGACGGATTGATACCGTGGGTACGTAGGTGCCGCTTCGCGTTTGATCGAACAGCAAAGCTTTTATCACAGTTGGGTACGATGCATTTATAGGCTAACCGGCGCAAGACGGCTCAGCAAGTCACTCGACCACCAACATACGAAAAACACGTACGCTTGGCACCTGAATGGGAATTCATATGCGTGGCCAAGCCGCTTGGCCGAGGAAACATTTTCTTGCACTGCTCACATTGGTGCATTTTCGACTTTTTGGGCTGCTTGGGACCGGTAGCCTTTTGGTCGCCGACACGAGCATTGGTAGGGCTGTGTGGCGATGGGAATGGGACACTGGAGGAGGCCACTGGCACGCGGTACTGGTTGGTTCTGATAAGCTTTTCTGTGTCATGCTGAGGCCTCATGCTAGGACCCTGAAGCCTTGCACCCCCGAAAGGAATCGAAGCAGAGGACCGAAACGTCGAAGGAGAAGTCGGGTGGGTGACCTCTGACTCTTCGTCCGCAAGGATGTTCATAGCCAGATGACGCAACGTATGACGATTCTCAGGGTCATCGACGGGCCGCAACATCGTCGCTGAGAGCTGAAACGTCATGACGGACGGCTGGAGTGCCTGCGCGTGGTACATGTGTTGCGCGGAGGGGTCCACGTTCCGCGACGAGTGGATCTGAAACTGATTCATCATTGGGGACATTTGGATCACTTCGTCGCCGTCCGAGTCTTGAAACGACTCATCAGAGGTGCTCTCTGGCGGCTCGCTCGCTGGGGATCTGGTTGTCCTCTGGGGCGTCTGCATCCAGGTGGAATACTCCATTTGCGGGTGTGAGGGCTGGGGCATCTGTCAGGTATTTCGACAAGGAGCGAGGTCGCCACATACCCAAGAGCATCTCCTAGTGTGGGGGAGTGGCGCACCAACGATATGTAGTGTTGAAAGGTCGCACGAGGAGAAATTGTTGAATCTGGACGCGTCGGTGGCGTAGGGCGATAATGCGTGCGACGTGGTGCGCTGGGACGACTCGGGATATGCAACGGTTGGAATGGCCGTGCCAGGCGTCTCGTGATCGAACGTGAGACGTTGTTGCAAAATATCAGAGTCCAGTTGAGTGGTATCCTGACCGGAACAGGAGTGCATGAACTGGGCGCTGATATTTTGTGTATTGTCGCCAGTGCCAAGATAAGGCTGGAGATGAGTTTCACAAGGAAGAGACGCTAAAAGATGGGGAAGAATATTTTGTTCGTCCGAGGTGGAGGGATGTCTCGAGTGGGGGATGCGCGATGACCCGCTTGAAAAGTAAATATTACCGGCCTGGTTAGCCATGGAGGGACTGGGAGCGAGTCTGGAGGGAGATCATCCTGTGACCTCCGCGTGTGGGCCGAAGCGAAGTTGGGACCTACCAGAAGATACTGGATACTAGCCTAATCTTCACCGTGGAAAAGGGCACAATCACTAGCACAAAACAAGAAGAACAGCACGACGTTCGGTCGAGTCAGCTTTGCCTGGGGCTAGTCTGATGTGGCGTCGACGGGGGACTGGGGGGGACGAAGCTGCACCTGGGCCGGGATAAAAGGACCAGCGCGTGCCCGCGGCACGGATAGTAATAACTAGCCATGAGGGGGAGAACAGAGGATGATTCGGCGAGTGGGATAGCGGGGCGCCTCTGGCAGACTACATGCGGGATGTTACCACACCGCAAAAGTTCATCCCCCGGTTTGGACAAGCTATCCCTAATTGACACATTTCCTGGCCTAATTAACAGCCTATGAAACGCAAATGGTAAACGCTGTCAGATGAAGCGAGGCGATGGTTTGTGGAACCCCCTAGTGACACACATCATCCGGAGTCCAGATGCACAAAGTTCACATATCAGTGAGGCAGTACATCCCCACGTTCCCTGTGTAGGTGAGATTCAGAAGAAGAAGCGAGACAATCAATCATTGGCTGGTATTTTTACCACTCATGTGGGCTCATCGCCGGCCCTGGCTTCCACGATGCGGCTCAGTTCAAGCTTGAGGCCATTCAGACTGTCTTCTGGCTCGCTTCGATGCCCGTTGCCAGCCACTGTACCTCGAGTTTATTACAACTCCGCGAATGCAGCGTGGCGAGTCAGTCTTACTCCACCTTGCCTACTCCATAAAATCACTCGTGTCAACTGGCCTACGAACAAAGAGCACCTCCTGTACATAAATATAACATAATGCTGCATACGTAGGTGATCACGCCCAGCCTTTCCCACCCTGATCAAACGGAACTTCGTTCAGCAAGATGAGTACAGCAATTTAGCATTCTCTTCGTGCGCAAGGGACAATGCTTTATTCTTGCATGTGGGACATAACACCTGGTTCTCTCGATCCAAGCGTCAACAAACTTCCGCGCCTGATTTCCGGGCATGAAACAATGATCATTCCCGAATGTGTAATCCAAAATTAATATGTATTCAAATCTGTGGAGGCATGAAATTGCGGTCAGTTAGTCATTGGCCACACAATGCTTACATGACTTGCATAAACTCATCCGACGCAGCTAACTTATCGTGTCCTGGCAGTGGTCTCAGCCCGCGTGTCTCCCATTAGGCTTCCAATTGTTCACCGGAAAAGTTTTTCTAGTGTTTGAAGTCGCGTGAAGTACGTGAGGACGTCCCGTGGCATTTGGTGGCGCAGACCATGGCCAAGACCGTTGCCCCGATTGTCTGCCATCAGGAGTGACAGTTGTTTCAAGACGTCTAAGCATAGGTAATTTCTGCCAATGGTCAGTGTTTTGATGGATGAACCACGAGGATGCTCACGTGCACCGGGTG
>JBBPJQ010001270.1:0-11790 GCA_038088795.1 Boletus rex-veris
CCTCAGCCTATTACCCATTGAGTCCCCTCTCTCTCGAGGTAGTATATCCATTCAAAAACTCGGCTTCGCCTCGTTTTTGAATTCCCCCCTAACCCTTTGTCTATTCATAATCAAGTGTTAAAATATTATAGTCGTTGCATTGGTTACGGACCTTCGTAGCTGTTTTGGAGGTCTTTTTAGCCATCGTGTACGGTTGTGTTGGTTGACGAGAATGTGTTGGATTTGTGTGGTACGTATCAGAGATGTTGGTGCCGTTTGAAAACACGATGGTGTTAATTGTATCAAGTCACGTGGTTAGTCTCTCGTTTTGTATGATCATCACGTTACATATATAAATATAATTGGTTGTCTATATATAACATTGTATAGTATATTCAGATGTGTTGTGGTTGATATCGTGTAATAGATATGACATACGGTGCGGTACATGTGTCATGTCATACATGCGCAATACCATGGTAAGACGGATTGCGCGGTGCCATTGTACGATCACATTGGTTTCTGTTCGTTTAATAGGATCGGAGGGTGTGTCCGAGTGATGTCGCGCAATACCGTAGTGTGTCATATTGCGCGATATATTGTATGTCATGTCGCGATATATTGTGTTGCCTACCTTCTGCGCAATCGTGTGGTATGCTGTATTGCGCGGTACGATGGTATAGTCGGATCGTATGTATTGTAATGGCTCTATACAACAGTGAACGTGTTTAAAAACTCGATCGCTTCTTCACACCAACTCCCCGCTCCGCTCATGGTCGGTCGCATCGCACAGTGTGGCCCCCATCTGGATGTTAATTAAAGGTTTGATACAATAATATCCTGGTGACCATACCATGCATCATCCCAGTCTAATCTGTTCTCTCATCTCCAGTGCCCATTTCGTCATCATGATCGAACTCCGATTTACCAGTCCCATTTACCAAGTTGCCACCCTCAAGATCCAAATCCCCCCGTGATCTCTATCGCATTCGACAATGGTAGTTGTATCTGTATTGTATTCTAGTAAATCCGCTCAAGTTGGTGTATTTCGAGACTCGATCAGCTGTTCACACCAAGTCCCCACTCAGCTCATTGTCCGTTCCATGGTGCAGTGGATCCCCCATCGGGACTCTCCTTCAACTTCTCATACAATGATTCGCTGCCAACCATACCATACATCAAACCAGTCTATCTATCCCCCTCGCTCATCGCCACGTGCCACCACTGCCAAACTCCGATTTGCCAGTCCCATTTGCCAAGTTGGCACCGTCAAGCTCCAGATCCCCCGTCCCCTCTATCGTATTCAAGAATGTGAATATGGTATCGGCATTGTATTCTAGAAGAGTGGTTCGAGGGAGTGTATTTAGAGACTTGATCGCCTCTTCACACCAACTCCCCACTCAGCGTATCGTCAGTCCAGTCGTGTAGTCATTGCTCCATCGGGATTCTCCTTCGAATCTTCAAACAAGGAATCAATGGCAACCCTACTACCAGTCTTTCCCCCACGCTCATCGCAACATGCTTATGTCGTCACCCCAACTCATCTTTCTCTCAATGCTGTCTGAAAAGCCAACCGTGTACACCATCCGCCTCATCTATCCCGCGAGTAGAGATTCAGATATTTACATAAGTCAATGTGTGTGTGCGTATACTTGTCCATCAAGCCGTGACAACCCTTGTGGGATATTTCGTCTAAAAAATACATGCCCATAATCATCGTGACAACGGATCTCCTAGTAGCGCCAATGATGTCAGGTACAGATCAACCACATCCTACAAATACGCTTAACATACTGTTGTATCTATACACCCACTGAGAATATGTCTGGCCACCACTATACTATGTGCGCATTTTGGTACGTGTCACAATTGTGCACTATGTGTACATGATTCACCTTGAAATGTGTCTTACTGGTGATGTTATACCTGCGCATTCTGGTATCCATCCATATTGTGCATTTGACTCGCTCTGATATGAACAACCGATATTATGTGTACCTGGATATTGATTGTGAAATCAGCTTGTTCCTCGTGATACGTTATAATCTATATTGTTGTGAGTAGAACCCGTAATTCTATGTATATTCTACTTTCCTGTAGTGACAGCATATAGTGTATATTCAACAATTCTACTGTTTTTCTATCCAGAACCTATCCCTAACCTGAGTGACCGTACAAAAGCACCTATATAATAGATAGGTACGCTCTCTGTCTCTTAGGAGATTGCTGAACGGCTGTTAGGTACTTGGGTCACGCCCCCCGGCTTTTGGTCTTGTCGATTCGATCGCCCCGTGGAAACGACCCCCGGTATTCTATAACGCCCGCCGGCCTGAGGAAACGACCGAGCCTATAGGTGCATCAAAATGATAACGCATATCTGAAATCGCCGCGCGCACTGCACTATGCATGCGCACGGCGATTCGTCGCGCAACAATATTGCCGCGGAAGCTGCACCCTGCTGTTGCGCGGCGATTTTACTCCGGCAGCATATACGGTTTACACATCATTTATTTATACTTTGAGTTCTGTCTAGGTTTGACTGACATGGGAAACACTCACACAATTATAGCCGCCACTATAATTGAGTGGACTATTAATAGGTGTTCACACCCGGCGGCCGTGGCCGCCGTTCCGCGCGGCATTCCGCGGGATATTATAAAGGTCGGTACTTACACGCCCAAAAATGGCATCTAATAGCGATAAGTACTCTCTCCCACCCTCCTGGGAAACTGATTCTGGAAAAGCATAGCCCTCACCGCCCGTGTTTACATAAAAACCCGGTGAGAAAGGCGTCGCTCCTTATATTCAACAGGTCTGATGAGTCATTGGACGAAACAGGTGGTTTGAGGTTGGCTCCTCAAGCCTGTTACCTGTTGAGCCCCGCTCCTCTAGCAAGTTCATATCCGCCCTCGACGTCGCTTCGCTCCGCCGAGTGCTCCACCTCCTAACCTAACCTAATGGAACGACCCCTGACGGTGACTGTGTTGAGCTTGATGCCTCTGACGTCAGCGATGAAAAAGAATGAACCGAACGGGGCGAGATGACCATCGTGACTTTCAGAGATGAGGAGTCGCATGTGGTGGACCACGTTTTCTATCGTGGTGGGGTCGAGGGTGAGGGTCCTGGAACTCTTGAGCTGGTTATTCACAGTAGCCTTCCACTTCCACTCCTCGTAGGAAAAGTCTGAATATTCCCGTATTTCCGGAGGTGCAGTGGCTCTTATGGCAGGCAACAAGACATGAGTGAGCCAGACGATTTGCACCGGAGACGGAATGAGGGTTGCGGAACGACCGGTCTTTGGGTTCTTGTGCATCATGCGAGGAAATGCAACATAGAAGTTGACACTTCCGGAACCATCCCCTGCCTGGGCGAAATGGATGTGGGGTATGTTGCTGATAGGCACTGATTTGGTGAACCACTCGGAGCGTCCACCACGATCTTGGTCTGTGGCTGACTGGGGCCAGAGGATCTCCACTTCGCAATGATTGTTTTTTGGAATGGGTGGTTTATTTCCGAAATATGGCATGACGTTCACTTTAAGCGAGCCATGTACATGGAGACGCTGGGTGACCCAGATGACGCTATCGATGTCCAGAGTGGTTCGGACCTCACCGGTGGTGATGGGGACCGCGTCTCGTTCCGGTCGGAAACAAACGTAATTTCCCTGGACAGGATTCTTTCCGCGGACGAAGAGGTCCGTGCTGCGAGAGGAATTCCGGTTGCATGCAAGCTTCAGCATGTCTTCCATTCCCATGACATCGACGTCCTCCACAAGAACCTGACAAGGTTCTCCCATGCGATCCGTGGACAGGTGATGAACAACAGTCTCATCCCTGGAAGACGGGTCCTGAAATTCTGGTTCACCTACAGGAAGGATGTGCTCTTTGACGTTGATCGGATCTTGTTGATTGAAGGTGACTGCGAAATCTGCAAGGAGTCTGTAGCCATAATCCTTGAAATAATCCCAGTTTGAGCGCATGTCACCCTCTGCGTTCTCTCGTATCGCATCCTGCAAATCCTCCAATGTGGGACCGTCTAAGTAGTCGTCAAAGGAATTGTCTATGGGAAACGGAAGGTAGCGTTGGGCCGGAAGAGGCATCGCCTGTGATTTTATCCTAGGAACTCTTGGTTGACAGAGAGTGCGGTTACGAGCATTGCGCATGATTTTAAGGCGTTTCAAGTACGATGGAAGTCGTAGCATGGTAGGATCCTCCTGATGGGAGGACCTGCCGGAACCACCGGAACCATCGGAACCATCGGAACCATCGGAGTCACCGGAACCATCGGGGTCACAGCAGTGCTTGCGATGTGGATTACATTCCTGGCACCTGTCTCTTGATCTAGCCAGCATCACGTTCAGTGATGTCACCTGAATTGATTCCTCCAATCCACCGTTACGAATTAAATCTAGAACCGTGTCAGATGGCTCTTCTAACCATGACTCTGTCTCTTTCAATGCCCGCCACCAGCGGTGACAGTCGAAGAGATTTCTTGACACGCAGTCCAAGAGTAGTCTTCTGGTGAGATGGGGACATTCCACATATGGGGATTTATTTCCAGGGATAGATCGCAGGTAGGCATCAGGACCGTTGTGTAGAAGATACTGGGTAATTGAGACGGCGATCGGTCCACAATCCAATCCGTTCTGTTACAGAATGAAGTAAGCCGGAATGAGTGATAGATATAGATATACCTGTTTAAAGTCATAGACATCCACTCTGGGGTTAACATCGGAGATTGGCCATCCAAACAAGGCAGAGACCCTCCTCCAATACATGAGACCATTCCATTCATCCCATCCGACATTGGTATATAGACTGGCAGTGGGGGGATTGGGGTCCCGACCAAACACCCATGCATGGTTTGACTGGTAGTCAAAGCAGACGGTGAAGTAATGATTATGCCTGCAAATGATGAATACCACAGGTTTTGGAGGTGGTGGTGGTGATAGTGGATCGGAGAAGAGGCCGGAATAAGTTCGGAATTGGGATATTTCTTCAGTCTCAGGAGGGAGGAAAGATGCTGTCATGAAAAGATCGATAAAGTGACAATAGGCATCCTTGATGATCCTGTACCATTGCGTCAAAAGGAAGAGATTCATTATGCTTCCTGACACGTAACTCTTTGGCCGAAGACTGTCAATATCTTGGACTGCAACAGCCCATATCGAAGGGTTCGAGATCATACGTTCTGTATGGCATCAAGGGTCAATGGTCAGTGTCACTTGCAATCTGTGGAGGGATCTTACTGTATAGAATTCTATGATGGTCTACAGTATGATCCGTTGGTTCCGAGGGGTCATCTTCCACTGAAAATTCTCCTTTCAAAGATGGATCAGGGCATTCACCCCCTGAGTCAACCGTAGCTGTCTTGCATGGGTGGGTCTCTTCACCATCTGATGGGTGGTACTCGTCATCGTCAGGGCCTTCATATTCACCATCCATCGGATCAGTGGTAGGATCTTCAAGATCATGTCCATGGGATGATGTTTGTTGGACGGAGTTTTTGACCTCGACCTCATGGGAGCACCCGGAGCCAGAGCGTCTTTCCGAAGGGGATTCCGATTGTTCCGGTGAAGATCCTGATACCAAGCTATCAAGATCCTTGCAATCCACTCGGAAGAAAAGAAGCATACCGGTTGTGGTGGCAGATAGGAATGACACTGCAGTCACCTTCTGTCTTCTCAAAGTCCTGAGTAAATCCTTGGACTGGGAGTCTGGATCTGGGTATTCCGATAGTTCCGGTGAAGATCCTTGCAATCCACTCGTACCAGTTGCAGTTGCAGATAAGAATGACACTGCAGTCACTTTATGTCTTCTCAAAGTCCTGAGTAAATCCTTGGACTGGGAGTCTGGATCTGGGTATTCCGATAGTTCCGGTGAAGATCCTTGCAATCCACTTGTACCGGTTGTGGTGGCAGATAGGAATGACACTGCAGTCACCTTCTGTCTTCTCAAAGTCCTGAGTAAATCCTTGGACTGGGAGTCTGGATCTGGGTATTCCGATAGTTCTGGTGAAGATCCTTGCAATCCATTCGTACCAGTTGCAGTTGCAGATAAGAATGACACTGCAGTCACTTTCTGTCTTCTCAAAGTCCTGAGTAGATCCTTGGACTGGATGGCCTCTGAGTCTGTCGGTGGATTTATATGGCAGAGTTATCGACAACATGAAAAAGCTAACCTTTGGGATCCGAGGACGTTTCCTGTGCTGATATCCTTGGAGAATATGATGGCTGATGGTTCTCTCTGTGATTCTTTTTCTTTAGTGCCAAATATGCACTGATGGATTTGGGCTTGGCTTTTTGCTCTTCTGAGTCTAAGGGAGTGCAAGTAAATAAATGACGGCACAAGCAGATGGAAAAATGCACACCTGAGGATCGGATCTGTATGTCCATCTCATCTATGATATGATACTGAGTGATAAGTGAATAGAGGAAAAATGGAGCTCACCATTGTGATCAGAATGCCATCGAAATTCTATCTCATCTATTATGATTCAGTGATTTTATAGACAGAAAAAGTAGGTTACTCACTGTACACTGGAGGTGGTTCATCATCACTTTCCTCTTCTTCCATCTGGAGGACTTTAGGAAGAGGAGGCGGCTCATCTTCACTTTCCTCTTCTTCTTCCATTCTAAGGACTTTTTCTTCTGCATTGTCCATTCCGTTCCATTCCTCCTCCTCTTCTTCCTCCTCCTCCTCCTCCTTGTCCTCGTCTTCCTCCTCCTCCTCATCCTTGTCCTCGTCTTCCTCTTCCTCCTCATCCTCGTCCTCGTCTTCCTCTTCCTCCTCATCCTCGTCCTCGTCTTCCTCTTCCTCTTGAAGCCTCAAGCATGCAAATATCTCTTGCAACTCATTAAATGGATTAGTGGAGTTGAATGGCTGGAAAGCATGCTCAATGAGTTGCAGAGAAGGTATAATGAGTGGTGCTTCCTGAGCTTTGGATACTTGTATTGCAGGTACCAGCAGTCCTTCCAGTGCCTCCGGCTCTGCCGGCTCTTCTGAAACTTCTGGCACTTCCGACACCTCCGGAGCTTCCGGAGCTTCCGGCCCTTTCAGTACCTCCGATACTGGAATTGAAACAGAACCTGTCAGACCATCCTCTACTTGCAGTGCTTTAAGCCTTTCCAAGACTTGCGACACTTCCTGCGCTTCCAGTACTTCTGATCCTTCTGGAACTTCCATCGGAGCGGATTTATTCATGGATCCTATTGCATCAAACTCCTATGAGTAGAATGACTTTCAGACTTATAAAGTTAGTATTAATTGAACAATCTACCTGTGTGGTCTGCCTCTCACAACCTGACTGTACACTTGGTTGGTTGTAATTCTCCAATTCACTCTGAGAAGATGCGATCTTCAAGGAGTAAAAAAAAAAAAAAAAAAAGAGTACTAACAGATTTCTGTACATTGGACATTTCTCTCTCTTCTAAGCATCTTTTCTGCAGCAGATGTTGTGAGGGGTGATGAACACGTTTCGGCAGACGAGGATTCCGAGCCAGGAACTGTCAAGGGATTCAACAATTGCATTTTGCAGTCCTTCTGATATCTCCTACCTGTTTCACTTTCTCTTCCATGGAAGGCTTCAATTTGGAGTGCACCAAACTTGGCAACTGACTCGATTCCAAAGGCAGTTCTTGCTGGGAGGACGCTCCTTTCTAAACCAGGAAGAGAATGTTAAGCAGCTATGGATAGTAAATAGAATAAAATTGACTTGTTGTGTGAGAGATGAAGATGCAGATGCATCTGATTTGACTGGTTTAATGTGTTTTGGAAGTGGTGGTCGTTGAGCCAGAAAAGCCTTGTACTTTAGAATCCACTCGTCAGTTTTGAAGTTGTGTGATGAGGGATTCATAATGATAAGAAGAAAAAAATCAGGAGCTGAAGAGATGAAGAATGATCGAGTTGCAACGAGATGATGTTGGATGTTGAAGGTTATGATGGGTGTGAATGTGTTTCTGGAATCGGTGCACCGGAAAGGGATGTCCAGCCCAGAAGATAGAACTTGGGCAATTGGTCCTAAGCTGGCATCCATATTAGGCAACTCTGCACCGCGATGTTGTGCAGCTCATAATTTTGATGAATGTTGGACCATTATAATCCTCTTGATTGGGTGTTTTAGGCCATATACATTCATTTGGTGTCACTGACAAACGACAACTGTTCCGTGTTCCGATCTCGGAACCCCCATTCCGGAACCACTTCCGGAATATTCCCGCGCCCGACCGAACTCAGAACCATCGGAACCTCGGAAAGCGCGGAAGCACTGGAAGCACTACAACCCATTCACTTAAACCTTCATTCAGGTTCATCACTCCAATATTGTAACATAATACGCATCCATAGCATATATATATACCTGCACCTCATTTACAAGCACCTCCCTGAGTTCTAGTTACCTTCGGAACTGGTTCCGGAATGGTGGTTCTGAGCTCAGAACCACGGAACTGTCGGAACTGGATAGCTTAGGGTTGAACACTGTCACATAAATAGATAGACATCCATCGCAGGCGCCACACTTCCTGATGCACTTCTCCACAACATGTCAACCCTTCATCCACCTTGGACGTTGAAATAAATACTATACTGAGTTTTATCATTACTTCCCCGATCTCACTACTTTGCAGAATATCTGACTTCTCGCACATGGCAGATTATCGCAACAGATGTAGAAAAATGACATTGTAAGGCAGACATGTGTCATCCAAGATCTGTAGTATCAGTGGCGATCAGCTCTAGATTTTGGCTTGCAATCCCAGCTAACACGATTTTGACAGCATCCTCGTGCACAAACTGTTATTTTGTCTTCTTGCAGTGGTGTTTCGACCACCTGTGGTATGAAAAAGCTATTAGTCTGAATGTTGCGTGATTTAGCCATGTTGCGTTGCTTTGTACTTTATTCCTTCCACCCATGGTGGTACTCCACACACCAACCCTGACAATTACGTAAGGTGGTATGTTTGGCGAAATTCTCTTGTGGACCTCTTTATTGTCTGGTCTTGTCTCTCTTGCAACACGCTCTTACATTCACGCCCCACGGGGTGTTTCACATGGTAAATAACCGCCATTCTCTGTCATTCAATCCGCTTCTCGACTGGTACAACCATGAACGCACAATCCACCCCTCAGGCATCTATTCCAGAAGGAGGCACAAAGCACAAAGTAGTGAAACACAGTGGCCAGAAAACCGGCGAAACGTGGCAACAATTCTTTGCGCGGAGGTCTGAGGAGAATTCGAGAATCAAAGAGAAAGAGTCGGCTGCAGAGAGAACAAGTCGAAAGCAACGCGCCCATCACGTGCGCCGGGGCAGGGCTCCAGGACGGAAGGGTGCCAGGGTTTTCTCCTGGGAAGAGGAGGTTGACGGTTTTAGGGTTCGTACACCCTTGGGGCGTGAGAAAGCCAGCAACGAGTGGTCCAAATACACTCGTGCTCGAAAGCGCTATGACGAATTCAGAGACGAGTGGGACATCTGCACGGACTTTGACAGCGATGACACCTTTTCATCGGAGGTTAGTGATGGCCATGAAGATGAATTCTGCCACCCTGCTGTGTCGCAGAACGGTGGTAAAGCTGCATCCTCGGACATTCCATCCGAGCCTGCAGAACCTGTCGGAAAAGAGGTAAGTGAGTGTTCTTGAAACTTGACACTGTCCATTTATCCTATGTTTTCATTTAGGTAGCAATGTCTGTTAACAGTCAGGAGGACAGGACGGCCTACCGACAACCACCTAAAAGCCAAAGACACTCCGTGATGGAACTCATAGACTTCCACGTCGAGTACCTGGTCAGGTTGCTGGAGAGCCACTACGAGCTCCTGGATTCGGTCTCACTTCTACAGGACAGCGTCAGGATTCTGATGGCAGGAAGCAAACCAGTGATCGTTCTCTGGCATCTCAGACGTCTGAAGCGAATGAGTCCAAGCACTCTGGAGATTAACGAAGCGTTCAATATGCTATATGAATGTATTTCTTATGTAGACGCAGTGTAAAATTACGCGAATATGTGCTGAATCAGTCACAGAAATTAAGCAGATTCTATTTGCTACTACTGATCATAAACAATTAAAACTGTCTTGTGGAAAACACATCACCTGCAGCATGGTGCTCTAAGGCTCCAGTTCAGAGTTTGGAGTTCCAGAGCTTTCCCATGCACTTCCGGACTCGGAAAGCGCGGAAGCACCGGAAGGACTGCAACTTATTCTTATCTGCTTCAGGATCATCACCATAATACGAGTATACCTCCACTCCCCTCTTTTACTACATAACATAACACAAGTATACCTCTGTCCATATATACTGACAAACGATAACAGTTCCGACTGTTCCGTGTCCCGGTCTAGGAACCCCTATTCCGGAACCCCTTCCGGAACTTTCCCGCACCTTCCGAGCTTGGAACCCCCGGAACCACTTCCGGAATATTCCCGCGCTCTCGGAACCTCGGAACCACTTCCGGAAGTGTGGAAGCACCGGAAGTACTACAACCCTTATTTGCTTAAACCTTATAAGGTTCTTTCAGGTTCATCACGGCAATATTGTAGGTAACATAATACGAGTATAGCTCCACCCATAGCGTATATATACTTGCACCTCACTTACAAGCACCTCAGTCATTTCCGCCCATCTTAGACACTGGCTGAGGTGAGTTACCTTTACTTAGTTTTTATCTCCAACTAATGTACTATAGTATCGAGCAACCGCTCCTCTCTCTCAGACTTTGTTATATACCCACTCTACTTACAAGTAATCTCAGTGGTTTTCGCCCATCTTAGGCAGCAGCTTTAGTTTTCTTCCTAGCTAATGTACCCTGCACTCCTGTTGAGGTCTGAGAAGGCGGAAGTTGCCCAATGTAGCTAGGAACAAAGCTAAGTGAAAGTAACCCACCTCAGACACTGCCTAAGATGGGGAGAAGAGGCTGAGGTGCTTGTAGGTGAGGTGAATATATGTGTGTGTTATAGGTATATATATATATACTCGAATTATTTTGTGGAAAACATTGTGGTGATGAATCTGAAAGAAGAGAGTGCATAAGATGTAGTACTTCCGGCGCTTCCGAGTTCGGAACAGCACGTGAAAGTTCAATGAGTGGAACTCGGAACAGTCGGAACAGTATGGTTCATGTTGTGATTTGTCAACCCCTTTACATTCTGTCAAAAATGAATAGAAATTACTTGTTTCTGTGGCTCAGATGAAGGTGGTTTTCATTTTTATTTGACCGGTGCATGGTGAGAGATGTGGAGTTATCTGATGAATGATTTATCATAACAGTACAAAGAAGGAGAAGTGAAGGGAGATGAAGAGTAATCAAGCACATACGGTTCCAAATGCTCCGAGTTCTGACTGTTCTGAGATTGAATCTCGGAACCACCATTCTGGAAGCCTGCGAAATTTTGGACTCGGAACTGAGCACGGAAGCACCAGAAGAACTACAACTTATTCACTTGAACCCTACGACCTTGTTCATCACCACAATATTGTAGGTAACATAAGACAGGTATACCTCCACTTATAACATATATATATCTTCACATTACTTGCAAGCACCACGGTCATCTCCACCCATCTTGGGCAGTGTGGCTGAAGTGTATAATAGTATTGGGCAACTCCTGCCCTCTCTTAGATTTTGTCATCAAGCCAGGGTGACATGGCAGAGTTTTAGTACAGATGTACTGGAAAGGCATTTTTGGGAGTGCATCAGAAAGAATTTCCAGAAAGGGTGGGGTACAAAGTTGCCTGATTTGGTAGTATTGATGAGCCCTAACCCTATGATGTGGGTCCATGATTGCCTGATTTGGGAACCCTAACCCTAAATAAT
>JBBPJQ010001273.1:0-11731 GCA_038088795.1 Boletus rex-veris
CCTGTAGGATAGGTGTAAAAAAAACGCACCCAGGCATCATCATATTGCCAAACCCTAAGTCGGTGAGCGCATGCATGGTCGCCAAAGTGCCCCCATCCGCCAATACATCTGCCATGCTCACGTCGTTGTTCTCAAACGTTGGCCCGGAGACGGATCCGTTACTAAGGGTCACATGGCTGTACGACGCCATGTCTGACTGTTGCGCCGGGGCCGCCATCCCAGACGGGAGAGCATCTGACAGCGAACTCATCTTCAGCTGCATTGCATCAGTATCCTGGCGCGGCTCAGATCCGTGTTGCGCTTGCATCCCGGCATGCGACATGTGTGAGCCAGAAGGGCCACGTGGTCCCCCGTAGCTCTGGGACTGCGGTGGAGGCGCAAGCTGACTGGCTGGAGGAAGCGGCTGCAAACGCCCAGCCATAGTGCTTCCACCCTTACGATGCTTCGTGAGCAGACCTGCAAGGAAACGCGCGTACAGGCGTGGGGTGTGACGTTCGTCAATGGCTACCTCTTGCAAAGTCGTGATGAGTCGACTAATTGAGTCAAATATTTCGTCCTCCATGTCCCGGGTAAGAATATGGACGAATTCGGGTCGCAGAAGCTGTTTCAGACGGTGTGAATAATCATCTCGTTTCACGACAAGTAAAAGAACAAACCTTGAGCAAAAACGCAGAGGCAAAAGAGGCAAAGATGAAGTGACCTATCATACATGGCATGAGCAACGTACAATTGTATACCAGAGCCGAAGGTGGACGAGTCTTACCGTCAGGGGACGAGCGCATGAGACCACTTGGTGCAAGTACACTGATCATATGTTTGATAACAGCAGTTGCAGCTTCAAAACACTGAAGGATCTGTCTGAACACGAACCATGTTTCCGAATAAAAAATAAGTACCTTGGTAAGGAACACATTGTCACTCGTTTCAATGCCCCGCTGAAAAGCGTCTTGAAATCCAAAAGAATACATGACAAGTCGCGAGTAGTTGACAAGGCTATGTTGTACTCAGCCAAACGTGAGGTCGCACAATAAAACAGTACTACTCACAATGGGAGTAATGTACACCGGAACTGACATCCAGGATCTGAAGTCAAGTCGTAAACATAGTGAACACGAAACAGAAAGTGCAGCAAACCATTCGGGTCTGACTCTGATTGGAAGCGTAGCTTCCACTCCTTAAAGTAACGAGTTAGTTCCGCATCGTGCTGCAGTGTCACAGAGAGGAAATTCAATGACTGATAGTAATAACGTCAGCCGAACGGTTTGAGGGTACAACACGTGGACCCACCTTGTTCAGTCCCGTTGGAGCATTGGGATCAGAAAATAGTTCTTCATGGAAACGACCAACGATGCGCAACAATTGGGAGTAGGCGCAGAGGTGGATATCATACTAATTCCAGGTCAGATCCCGATTGACCATAAGCGAGAAGATGGGCGCCCTGCTTACCTTGTCTCTATACTGAGATTGTCTGTACCAATCCGCCGAGTTCCTCGTGATAAAGTCTTCCTTGATCGTGCTCGGTTTCCCAAATTGCGTCGCAGTCGATCGGTCCAGGTTAAAGCAGATCATCCAGACCCGCGCCCGATTGAGCATCTCACGCTCCTGTCGTTCACTTTGTGGACGTGTCGTCGACACTTGATGTAGATTCAAATCCGTAGCCAGCCTGAGAATAGTAGGAGTCTGAGTATGGGGAAAGGAACGGGTGTTAGCCAAAATTCCTCACCTAATTGCAAGTCCTGTGTATAACCAACTTCGGTCCTCCTCCCAGCGTCGGGCAGGAACGGCGTAGATACTCATGAGGATGTATGCCTGACATAGCTCGACAGACTTCCATCCATCGATGAGCGCGTTTGCCCCAGAGTGCTTCGCGAAATGCATCGCCACGGGATAGATCTCAGACTTTTCGCTATAATACCGGGATGAGATTGCGCAGACTGTTCGGAGTCTCAGACGAATTATCGGGGAAGAAGACAAAATATACGCACTGACGGTGAAAAGGAATGGACAACGCTGAAATATCGAGGACGAGGTGTGAAGTCTCGGGTCTAACACGCCAATGAAAGGCTACATGGCAGATGGGCGTCAGTCTTGCTCGCCTCGATGGAAATATTACGTACATTGATCTGGTTCCAAAAACTGTCCCGTGACATGAGCCTCGTGCTTCCCAGGAAGTAAAAAAAGCAACACACATATCGAACAACTTGTCCACGTCTGCGGGCGTCACCAGTCCGTGCAACAAGATGTCCGGTGGACTATTTCTTTCGATCAAGTGCTTTCGAATATTGAGGTCGTTTGCTGGCCCTGGTCCGAGGACTCAGTAAACATCATAGTCCTGAGACGACGGTAACGAGTGACATACCTGGCCTGAAATACTCCTTGTTTGCGACACCCTTGATATAAACCCATCAACGAAAAGCCTACAGATCAAAGCGCAACATTGGACACGTACCACGTTATCATCATCTTCCTCGGGCTTGAGGGCGGGGCCACTCGTACCCGTACCACTTCCCAATCGACCCCGACTCTTTCCTTTCCCCTTTTCCTTTTCGTTGTCCTTGTCCAGAGAGAGATTCGCAAGCAACCCAATCGGAACAGTGATATCCGGTAGCGCATTGCGCGCTTTTTCGGCATCCTCTCCTTCCGTGGTCGCCTCCTCGGCATCCTCCACAGCCTCGTCAGAGTCGCACATAGCATGGCTGGCGGAAGAACGGTCACCGGTACCGGCACCAGCCCCAGAGGATGGGACTTGGCCAGAACGACGCATCTCGCGGATGATCTCCATCCTCGCTGCGGATGCCTGGCCGGGTGGTTGTGTGTTACTCTGAAGACGATCCATCCAATCAACCACACGGACGTCATCCTTGTCAGAAGGTGAGATCGCCAGCTTAAATTGGTCGATGGAGAGTGGTGTCGCCATGTACGGGTTGTGAAGCTGCAATGGGAACGGGGTCAACGTGAAATGCGCAGGTTGATAATGTACGTCAACTCACCTGTTTTAAAAGAGATCCAATGATCTGATCCTTGTGACGAATCTGCGCAAGTAGGTATTCCCTTTTGCTAACACGAGGGGGTGGTGATGAGTATGTGGATGACAACGTTTCAGAGGAGGCAGTAGAAGAATCAGAGTAAATTGAATCGCGGGATGAAGAACGCTTCATTTCTGCCGACGTCGAACGACAAAAATAAGGACAATTTGCAAGTCAAATCGTCAACGTGATAAAACGGGGGGGTTGGTAAGAGGATCAGTGAAAAAACGACGAGAGACGGAGAGAGGACGGGCGCGCTTAAGTAGCTCGACTGTGATGTGAATGCCAATGAGGCCAGAACAATACAGCCCCTGCTGCGAGCACTGCTCCTGCCGGAGAGAAAGGATGCGAAAAAGAAAAGGAGTAGCCTATTCGTTGGCTCTATGAAGGGTGGGTATTAATGACCCTGCATGCCGCCTGCTTCCAGGATATAACCTAGACCAGGTGGCCATCACACCAATCGCGGATTGACAAACGAACAGGAATCCGGTTCTGCCAGGGGGATGTCACACTCCGATATCCAAAAATGGAAACGTGACGGCAATGCAGTGCTCGGGGACGGCGCCGAAACGTCGGAGGAAAGAGAGAGAGAAAAAAGGAAGCATCGCAATGGACTCACTTGGGGGTAGTTCTAGGCTTCTTTGCCTCAACGATGCAGGGATGGCCGGTAGAGGTACAACGCTTACACGCGTTTGCACCCTCCGGAAAGTCGCACTTCATCTATCATCATCCGGAAACAGATCAAAAGGACGAATCATGATCGATGACAGCGAACACGAAGTGATACAAGCCAGACCCGGAGTGGTTGATTCCCGGAAGCGTCAGAGTGCAAGGAGGGTCGAAATTAACAGCGGTCCAATTCCAGCGGTTCCGTATTGGGGATAGCGAGATTCCAGTCCGGGGTCCAAGGGAATGGCGAGTAAATCGGGCAAGCCAGGAAGACGCAAGGATCATTCCAAACGTCGCAGTATGTTCCGAACAAGAAACATTGCATGCGGAGTCGTTAGGTACAGTTTCATTATGCGCATCACGTGAAAGGGATGGTCCAAAACGGCCAAATCAAAGTGATGGGTCGACGAAAGTGGAATAGTAGTTGTTGACACGAGGTTCCGGAGGTTTAAGAATCGAAATTGCAGTTGCATCCGTTTCAAATTCAGACCATGACGCGATGGTTGGAAGGGCGCCACGATCATGAGACATTTCAGAGGCGCAAACACGTGTTCGGAGACATCGTGCACCGTAGAAACATGAATGCCCAACATGTTGAGTTAGCCGTAAAGCGATGAAGAGAAAATTTGATAAGCGAGCGAGTAGACTGCAGTAGGCGAGGGACAGACCTTGAGCCGTTTGCAATATGTGCACGCTCCGACCCTGCATAATAGTGACGTGGGAGATCAGGGATGGAGATGGAGATGGATGAAATGTAGTGGCATAACGGATCAGGCATCATCACCGAGCCGAGGACAAAATGAATCCACCGAGACAATCCGAGGCGACCAGGTCATCATGCGTGACCGGTAAGTTCGTAATTCAGGGCACAGTCGGTCGGGAAAGCGCATCCGCAGTGTCAGGAGTACGGAACAAATATCGCCGAGGTGGGGGTGGGGCGCGGCCCGAGAAGCATGTTGATAGACGAGATGGAGCCGGTGGCAACGGGAGCATATCGATGCAGTGATGCGCCGTGGCAGCATGCCAGTCGACGTGGGGCGGGCAGTCCAGTAATGGTCAGGCGACCGGCAGGGGCAGTGCCCAAAGAGGCCGGGTCAATGACCGGCATTCGGTACAGGGTATGAATTATAACCGGATGACCAGAAACACGTATGTTTCGTGAAGATGCATAATGATGAATATGTCGTCGTCCGTTATGGTCGCAGATGACCAGAGATACCGTGCAGAAAGTTGAGAAAAAAGAAAACGGAAAACGGAAATGAACGAACAAGCCAAATGTACCGTCAGCATCACATCATCCGCAGGGGGGAAGGAAGAGGGCAGCGAATAAAAGGTAGACGCACCTTCGTCCACCTGGTAGCCCTGGCAGAACCTGAACTGACCCTCCTCCAGCGCCAAGGGCACTCGTCCCTCCACTCCCACTGAAGCCAAAACTGAGATTGTTACTCGAACCACCACCATCATCCGAACCAGGGACCCACTCAATGATCTCCTCATCGTCACTGTCATCATCACTTTCGACCAAATGACTTCGAGAGGATCCGATTTGGATCTTTGTAGACGAATCTGGCCGTGGGCGCTTTGGGGCACGAGGTCGCTTAGTCGAAGTTCGAACAGGTGGAGCACGTGTAATAGGTACAGCGGCTGGCGCTCGTCCTTGAGGTTCGACCATTCGTTGTGACTGCGGCTGAAACTCTGAGCGATTATGGGGATTCATGAATCCCGGCGCTGGCGTTGTATGTGAAGCCGAGACGGCCTCATATTGATATTGTCCCTGTGAGGCCCGCATGCGTGCGAGAGCTTGCGCTTGTGGCGGCGCATGTTGTTGAACGAATCCATGGTGGGGATATGACGACTGAACCGAGTGACCTAGCTGCGCTTCATAGCCTGAAGCAGAGCGAAAATCCGAATTTGGAAACATGCTACCCATAGGAAACGATCCCCCTCCCGGCTGCGGTGGGGACCCGGTGACGGTCGACAGGGAAGTGGAATGTGCGTGGGTGGCGCCCCGTCTTTGCCTATGTCCATGTTCATCGATCCCTTCCTCCTGCCCTGATACCCGATCCCGCCTCCCTTCTTGATCGGTGAAATCGGCCCTCAGTTCGTCCTCGAGAGCCCCATAGTGACGCGGCCCCATCATTCCCATCGCCCGCGATGCCATTGATAACGCTTCTGACCCCTGTGAAGACTCTGACCCCATCATTCCCGAGGATATTCCACTCGCCCCCCCACTTCCCCCGCCCTCATCAAGTGATGATGATGATGTCGTATTCGTCCCGCGATAGCTTCCATACGATCCTGCTGGCGAAACTGCACTGAGTGCACCAGTACCTGGGTGCACCACGTCACTTGTGTCAGCCCTTGCTGCAGTGGAAGTGAGAAAACGGTGATGGTATGACAGGTGTCCATATCCTGAGGTAGAAGACGGAAACGCAGATAGGGAGGGAGATCGTGAAGGGGTCGAGATAAATGAAAGCGTAGAAGATGAAGTGTCGAGTGAACAAGTCGACAAGGACGAGGGTGAAGGGGAATTCCGGGAAAGCGGAGACCCAGACGACGAGAACGGAGTACGTTGATTCATCGTACGTCGATATAAATGAAAGGAAAAATGCAACAAAGGCGCGTCAGAAAAAAAAAGAAGGGAAATAGAAAAGACGGAGTAAGACGCCGCTGAGGGACAACTATAGTGAATGCGACCACAGGAAACCACGTTCGAAGCTAGAAGCTCAGAAATGGTGACAGCAAAATCGCACGCGGCCGAAAAGTCAAGGGGTGAAGACCCCCGCATGCCGGCAGGAAACCATATATGACTCGTGCTCTGTGTATCCGGAGGATAAAGCTGCAGGAAGAACAATCACATAGATTGCACCTGCTGCAATGCCGGACAACCCATCACGGAAGACCGTCCGACAAGCACGTAGATACGTCATGGAGTGGACCAGCACGATGGCAGCAATGAGTACGGAAACACGTGGCACAATCGCCATAGGTGAGCGAAGCAGTTCACCCAGCGGTGTTGCAAGAGTCACGAGTGCCAGACAAAGATAACTCGACATGTGACGTGAAGTTTAACGGAGATAAAGATCAAACAAAAGGGTAATCTGAGGGTGGGACGAAACCAAGACTCACCGGTATCACTCGCTGGAGTATTCGAGTGTGTTGGAGGCGTGAAAGCCGAAAAAGTGGAGTGTGGAGAAGAGTGTCTCTGTGCTTGCGGATAGGGCCGAGAGGCCAAAGGATAGGCATCGTGCTGTCCAAGAACGACAAGGTAAGTTTCGACAGGTAAATGATAAAGGATTGGGGCTATTATCGTAAAGACAAGCACCCCATTACAGAAGGATTGGACGCACAAGTGATGATAGACTGTGACTGGCATGAACATTGTAATACAATCCCGAACGTTCATTCACGTGTTCCACGGGGATCCCTACGTCTGCCTGCGATCCTGTTGTAGAAGGGATATATTGTGGTGTAGTCTGAGGGTAGGGAGGATTTTGAGTAGTAACGAAGTCCAACGTTGAAGAAAGGGAGGTTCCTTGAATATGATATTCTATAGGCGCAGTGCCGGGGTCGGGGGTGCTTGGTTGGTCTTGCGATGTAGGAAACGTGGTTGCATGTTCCCGCGACTGACCCTGCGTGCGGTTAGTGTGTGAATGCAATCGTTGTGGCGAGGTATATGCGTAAGACGGGGTCAACGAGAGTAGCTCTTGCAGCCGTTGGTTCGCAAGCTCTTGTGAGGATGTATGAGCTTCTTGAGTCTAACGAGGATCAAAAAGACGGATTAAACAAAGTAGGCGGAGGTAGAGATGCCTTACCTGACTCCGCTGTTCGTGTTGTTCTGTCTGTGCCAGTCCCTGTCTCGAGGGAAGGGGGTGAGTTTGGACGCGACCCTCTCTCTCAGTAGGGTCGTGTTGGCGCAGGCCCCTTTGCCGACGTGGAATAGGTACAATTTGGCGATGTTGCTGAGGGAGCAAGTGACTACCGTCGCTGGGAACACTCGCCTGATGAACACCAAAGCCAGTTGTAGGATGGATAAACTGAGAGTCGTTGCTACTGGTTAAGACGGAACCCAAGCTGTTACCGGTAAGGAAGGCGGGATCACGGGATGCGAGCGAATTGTCAGACGAGGAAGGGTCAAAGGGGGCATCCCATCTGCTGAGGTGATGATAGTCGGGGATGGCACTCGCTTGCGCGGGATCGTAAAAGGATAATGCAGAGACGATCATCGGGGAAGTAGAAGAGGGTGTGGCGGACGAGGGACGGTTGGTGGGAGCAGAAGTGGAAGTGGAAGGGAGGTAGCACGAAGTTGCGGGAGGTTGGTGCGAATGCTCGCTTGAGGAGGGAGGTGAATGGTACTGTGCGAAATGAGGGTGCGAAAGGGAGGAAGGCGGGGGAAGGCGGGAATGACGATGGGGAGTAGCGGAATACGAGGTTGAGGAGTGAGTAGCAGAATGGCTGTCGCGTAGATTGGAGATGTTGCCCTGAGCAGACCTGGGCGCTGCAAGAGAAAGAGAAATATGAGCAAGAGAGAGACGGGAGGGATGTCAAAATTTGACAGGAAATGCGAGAGAGCACGGGAGAAGGATGATCTAGATAGGAACATACGGAGAGCTTACCTCCGGTGATGTTCAAATCAGAAGAAAGCGCGAGATCTTCGTCAGGCGTCCGGCCTTTTTCCATGATTGCGGATGGATATTGAGTACTGAGCGACGCAAGATGTGGCCCTGATGGTGTATAGTACTAGAGACGGTGGTAGCTTCACGAGCGGTCGAGGTTTTGGTTGAAAGGGGAGGAGGGGAACGAAACGGGGGACACCCAACAAGGAAATAAGACGATGGAGAGGGGTGCAGGAGAAAGGGATTCTCGATGGAGGGGAGTCGAGGCGCGAATCGCGATCGTGAATGGCAGGAAGAAAGCCTTTGTTCTAGTCAAGAGTAGAGTCAACGACGCACCGCCCAGAAGTCGACAGACCTTTCCCAAGCTGGTCATTTATGCAACAAAAATACCTTGCAATGTCCGGTCCTCGTTCCTCCTTCTCCAACACCGCCACCTCGGTCTTCCTTCATAGCCGGCACAGTCTCCACAACTAAAACACCACCGCTCCATGACATCATCGCAAACCTCGTTTGTGTTGTCGCATTCGTCTCCGTGTAATAGGAATATTATCGGTACTCTCTGACACTCGACTCTCGCGGGAAGTTCCACCGAGTCGGGCATTGACGTGGGAATCACTTGTTCTTCGCGAGCGATTTGGCTGGCGCTGCATCCACATGGTGCCCGTGCTGCTCTCTTCCTCGGTCACTGCATACAACCTACGTGTCATTGTCAATTTTTAACTGGCCTTCCCACGTCAGCCATGCTCGCGACTTCCTCGTTCTCACACAGCTGTCGATCGATACCTTGTTCCCTCCTTTGCACCTGGAGCGGACTTGCCTGGCCACCTCAAAGCTCGTACCTCCCCTGCAATATACTGATCCGCCGACCACGGACATTACAACTGTATTTGTCTGCCCAGCTATCTCATTTATCATCATTCACGCATCTGTCATGATCTCATTTCATCGTTCTTTTTTTAGATTATCCTTTATGAAGGACGCAAGGACCTCGTTTTGCCAGCGAAACTCCCGTGCATGCCTCCTGGTGTGATTTATCCTCAAAATAGTCGTCCCAAGGGATTTGGCGTTCCTCCGTTTCGTATGTCAGACGTGACTGTACACTAGCAAGAGTATGAATTACCAGAATGATGGATCGTCTGCACATGTCAGGACCGCAGGGTGATCAAAGACGACTGCCTCTTCGCATTCAGTAAGTTCTTCAGCATCTCGGAGAGAACGTCTGACTGGACGTTCTTGTTCACAGAAGCTGAACCACTCTTAGGTACGTTTTACGAGCTATAGCGTATCGCCTCGGCCAACAGTCTTTGGAATAGAGATTCTGATGTTAGTGCGACCAAACATTCGTCCTTCTGATGCTGCTGGTCATCCGCGACTTGGGAGTGTCTAGACATTTCCGAGTCTCGCATCCCGGTCAGTATGTCTTAGTGCCTCGCTCATCGTAATGACTCTGAGTAGCTTACTTGTCAGCATCCACGTTGCGATAGACAAGGCCGCTTTGATTGCGTTTCTAGACCCATTCCGCAGGGTTGTGGGCTTCAGCATTGTCGGCATGACAGTTTATACCAGAGGATGCACCTTCTCAATTCGACTAGAACTACTCCCGTTCCTCCTCGTCACGCGCTCGTATTTTATCGACAGGTGATGGTTCTTCTCTTCACCAACCGGGCGCGCACTCAGGGCGCGAGTGCGATCCGAGACATATGCCCTACCCAGTGTGTGCATGATCCCGCGAGGTGGTGCCCGAATCGAGTGCGACATTCCAGTTCGTTACCACCGCCATCATCGGTCCATCCTACACGCCCGCCTTGATCAGTTCCTCTTCTCTCCAGGGCGATGTACACTTTGCCAGGGAGGTCCTCAAGCCGATGGGACGCGCCGTCGTACACGCCGCGAAGGAGATGGCTATCACTGGACCCCTGACCCAAATGTTCAGGGCCAGGGGCGAGGTAGGTACAGAACTGATGACCGACACTTTCTTGATGGCCGCCTTCGTGGGTGCTGTTGCAAAAGGCAGTGGCTTGGGCGGGGAAGGTGGTGTGGACAAGAGTGTCCTGCTGGCCGGGAAGATCGCGAACCAGCGCGTTAATGAGTGTGGCGGCATCAAGGCGATGAGGGACTGATTGGGTGCGTCGTATAGCGGGATTGTCAATTGACACGCATGCGGCTCAGTTCAGGACGGGATCATTTATGGATGACTGCCATCATTGTATGATTGTAAGAACAGTATCAATCCGAGTTACATATCTGCAACATAACACCCCTATCATTGTATCTACCTACCTACCTACCTACCTACCTGATTCCTTCCTGCCCACATCAGCAAATCATGATTATGCTGTGCAGTGCTGTGAGGCACTGCATAGCAAGTTACAGTTGTTACATCATGGTATTACATAAGGGCAGCATCACAATCACATACAGATTATTTAGTTTTGCACAGTACTGTACCCACTGTGTGCCAGAGTTGCACAGGGGGGGACCTTTTTGTAGCATTGTAAGAAGTGTAACTTGCTATGCAGAGCAACACACTACTGCACAATGAAGTCATGATTTGCTGATGAGCTTTGTTTGTAGTGTAGAGTCCATCTGCTTTGGCTGCGAGACAATACTTCCAGCCTGAAATCAAAGACAGAAAAACTTGCATGCACTCCTGAGGTTATCAGCTGATTCAGCTCGGACTCTCAGACTCTCTTTGCTGTTACTAATTTGGTAGGTACTTCAGCATAATATGTATGATGGTGCTACACCTTCCATGCCACTGCAAAACACATCCTTGGACCAACATTCAACCTTCCATTGGGCCCCATACTATTTTTTTTAAATCACCCACCATAATCACCCCACCTGATCTTGACAGTAAATTTACTCAACTTCACATACATGAATTTGCTGTTGCAAATTTACTGCCCAGAATTGACAGAGCACTAATAAGGATCAATATGACAACCAGTGTATCAGTGGCCCGAGACCAGGGCTTGTCCATCAACCTTTACTATCACTCAGTATTCAGTACCCAGCAACAGTTGCATTTGTACTGTCGTCAACAATGACTGGTGTGTAATGGTGAAATGGAGGTGTGCTGTTGCTGACTTGGGACAAGAGCTATCTACATCCATCAAAATTGATGCTGGTGGCTTCACGAAGATGGTGACGTTTGCAGAAGATTCCAAATATCTCGTGGGCGGTGGCAAGAATGGACTTCGAGTTTGGCAAGTGGCAGACGGCCAACAAATGGCAACCATGGAAGTGAAGGACGTCCTGTTGAAATCTGGGTATTCGCTTTCAGCTCTTCTTTTTACATAACCCAGATTCTAGACCTGATTACATCAGTGGTCCAGACTTTCGGACACTAGGTCCGATTACACTATCACATATTACTCATCATATGACATCATAGATAACTGCCATTATTGCTATTGG